>JAVQJD010050728.1:0-35963 GCA_036023655.1 Nannoperca australis
TTTCTTTAAAGTTAAGACTAGTTTAAAGTCATCTTCATTGAAAAGTACAGTGCTTTTCCTTCAAAAATAAGGACATTTCAATGTGACCCCAAACTTTTGAACGGTAGTGTATATGTTCAGTATTCACTGGGCAGTGCACCCAGTGCTTGTTTGGTCCGTGTTTGCAGTTATCCAGCCTTCTAGAGTACCCTTTAACTGAACAATCATTCCACATCTAATCTAACTGGCTCTGTTAAGCCGACCTTTTACTCTAACTGAATTCTCTCTTTTCATTTGGGGGGTAAAAGGAGGAATTTTCTTTGCACGGATCAACAGATAATCACAGAAATATTTTTTCTTTTGTCCACTGCTAGGATGTGACTGAAGTGGAGCTGGCAGAAGTGCAAGCCAAGCAGGAGGATCAGATACTCAAGTGAGTTTCACACAACACTATCTTTCGATCAAACTGATCACAGATCGGGGTGACGTCATCCCGCCCTGAAGAAGTCCATCACTCAAACTGAAGTGGTGGACTAACAAAAGTCCTGTCGCATTTTTGGGGGAGGTCAGAAATCCTGGAGGGATCACTCCGCCCCAGACCTGACTTTGGTCCACATTCTCCAGCCGGTGTGTTGGTCCATCACTTTATAATTAAAAAGAGACTGTGTGAGGCTAACGCAGACCTCACAGGGTCACAGGTGAAAAATTACATGAAAAAAATAAGTTTACATACATTTGACTTTGCGTGTTTAATGCAAAAGCTATACCCACAGTTAATAGGATTGATTAATTAATCTGTCAAACCATATAAATGTGTTGGTATCCAGTTTCTCTTTTTTATTTGTTTTTGAACATTACACTTTGAGCTAATTTGCAGTAAAAAATGTAGGATCTTTTATACAAATATGTTTTGTTTTTTTAATGCATAAGGGTGCATGTGCCTGTCTGTGTACGAACACGTTTGTTTCTTGTGTCTGAAGGCAGCAGGAGTTGTCCAACCTGCTTCATGAGAAGAAGTACCTGAAGGCCCTGGGGCTTGCCATTTCTCTGGACCAGCCTCACACTGTGCTCAATGTGATCAAAGGTACTTTGTGCTGCAACGCTTTTCCACTCTGGGCATTTATGATTATATTGACCAGTGGACACTAAAGAGCTGACAGGACATGAGGGAAAGAGAGGCGCGAAATGACATGATGCGACAGAGGTTGCGATGTACATGGTCAGCGCCTTAAACCCATAGGCTGCCAGGACGCCTCTATTCCAACCTTTGCTTGCTTGCGTACACATGATTTTCAGTTCATTATGTAATTTTCATCCCTCTTGAGACGCCATATCTCGTCTTGCATCTCTGTCTGTCATCATTTCATATTTAATCACCGGTTATCTTGTCAGTTCTCGTCACTTAAAAAGCGGATTCCTCCGAGCATTGATGCATGCACGGGGGAAACAACATTTCACCAGTGTCCCATTGGATCTGCACGCATGTCATTCAGTGCCTGCGGCCAACACATGCATTCTTAGTTTTGTAATGATGATTATGCCAAGGGCATTCCAGTCTTGCTAGTCTTGCTTACAGTGGAAAGAAGCCAAACCCAGGTTCACACAAGGGTGCACTGCTTTTGTAATCCTATTGTTAAGTTTAAGTTAAGTTTCAGCCCAATGTGTTGTTTTATTCCTTTGACACAAAAATAATATTGGTTATTTGTGGTGTGTAATTAAAAACAAGTTCCTGCTTACTGTCTTAAGAAATTATCCATTCCCACTGACCTGCAATCGTGCAGCAACGTATAGTTTATATTCTGTGAATTTACTGTTCAAAACTAATTCATTGAGAGAAACTGAGTTTAAAAGGAAGGTGTTTCAGTGGCACCAGATGAGACTGTGGCATTGCTACTCCAAAGGCATTCGTTTCTTTTTCTGTGAAATAACATTGAACCAAAGAACAAAAAATAACCACACACTTTGTCTTGTTCTGAATGTCTTTGTTTGTGAATTCGGTCTGTTGCTTGTAGCGATCCGTCAGGGGGATGATAGCCGCGAGCTGTTGGAGAAGACGGTGCTGAAACTTCGACAGGATCAGAAAGGTAACAGGGTCAATAATGTCCTTCAACCATTCTAATGATCGAACACAGAAACCACAAGAAAAAAAAGAAATGTTCTGAAGTGATTTTAAACGTCAAATTAATGTCTGAAAATAGTAATTTTATGACATTTTTAAATTTTCATTCAAACTGGGGGAAAAAAGCCCACTGGATGTGAACAACATAGACACATCAATATTTTGAATTTCACAAGCCTGCTGGCATGTCAAAGAGAAACACAGTCTCAATCCTCTCAGATAACTGAACGTCAACAGGCCATGTAAAGAATATCTGTCTCTTATCTTTCGTCACCACTGGCTGCTGGCCAATTTCTCGATATATGTTAACCCCACTCAAGAGTCGATCCTGCGCTACTGCGTGGTGTGGAACACCAACGCCAGAAACTGTCAGGATGCCCAGGCCGTCCTCCAGGTGCTCCTCACGCACCTGCCGCCCGAGGAGCTGCTGCAGTACCAGGGCGCCCGAACCCACCTCGAGGGACTCATCCCATACACAGGTCAGCGGGGTCGGTGGGTGGGTTGGCGGGCGTGTGCGTGTGTGTGTCAAAAGTGAGACAAATAGTTTGTGTCAGGCAGAGGAGAAGACAATGAAGTGTATTTATATGGCATTAATCCAGAATGTATGCTACGATTATTGTAAAATAACCTCTCCCCACACCTTAGACAGTGAATGGGTAGACGATATAAAACAAAATGGGACTAAATAATCATGTCTGCCAAAGTAAAAATGAAATCTAGCTAAATCGAAACTTTTGCCATTGACATCGATTACGTAATAAGAACACGAGCAATAAACAATAACTTGAACAAGTGCCAAAGAAGCGTGTAAAGTATCTCTAAAGCTGGTATGTTGACTGACAAGATTTAAAGGCGTCTGTCACCCTGCTGTAACTGCAGGGACTCTCCCACAAGGTGTGTTTTGTCTGCTGTCAAAGGCCCACGCAACAGTGCATCCCCTGGTACCAGGAGCGGAAAATGTATTTTGAGCCAATGTAAAGAGAATGCGAGTTGAATGTTGTTTGTGTCAAGACTCTGGCAGGGGTTTGACTGTAGATTGTGGTAAACTGGAGAAACGGCACATTTAAGACATTTAACACTAGAGACGGCAGGTATTTGTTTCAGAGTGACTCCTTTCCTTTCTTTTCTGTGGGTCTCAACATAAACACAATAAACAAAGGCGTATACTCTAGTTTACGTAAGCAAAGTGGATGTAAAAATGACTAGTAATGTATGGAAGTAAGCTAATGTTGCCTATTACAAATCTCATCCTTTCCTGGTCCCCATAGCTGTGGTTACTGACTAAAGTTACTCATCTCTCTCTCTCTCCCACAGAGAGACACATGCAGAGGATTGGCCGTCTGCTGCAGGCGTCCATGTTCCTGAATTACATGTGGCAGAAGATGAGAATGACCGGAGCACCATCCAGGTGAGGGAGCCCCGAAAAACAGCCCCGGTGCAGACCTCTTGTTTAAGGGAGCCATGAGCCATGAAACACGATCCAGGAAGTCCAGATGTTATGTACTACTCTGAAAAAATTAATACGGCTGCAACAACTCTATCTTTCATCGCAAGTTCACGTTTCAAAGTAATTTCCAAGGAATGTGCTCCTGATTTTATATTATTGGCTAACGCAGTGCCGGATGACGGCACGTTGAGTTTGCACCAAACGTTGAGCCTGAGCTCCCTGTATTAGCAACCCCGCTGCCCTGACAGACTGAATGAGAGGGGTCGAACAGAGGTATTCGACTCTCACATGCTTTATTTAACCTCTCATGTCACAGATTAAAGCTCTGCAACTTCCTCACCCACAGCACAAAAGTGCATTCAGTGTTCAATAGCACGCAAGTTAACCATCTGACAGTCTGCAAGTCTTTATCTGGGTTATAAATAACTCCCATAAAGACTGCAGTCAGTCTGGGCAAGGTTACAACACAGAGGCTGTTGATTATGGGATGTTTTTTGTTTTTTTTACTGAACAGCATTCTCAGCATTAAACCATGCGTACTGCCACATTTTTCCCATTCCTGAGTGATATTTTGGCTGTAAAATACCAGGTGCCAGGAGTGATTTACAACACGTTGGTGTCATTAAAATTGAAAATCATCACATACAAAATGGCACATATTGTTTCTACAGTTAGCTTGTGGATATATAGCATATTAATAAGTTTCATTTCACATTTCTATCATTTAAACTCAATATATGCCTGATTATTGAAAAAATGTTAAAAAACGACAAAAAATTAATGAATCTAACGCGCGTTGGTATTTCTATTCTAGCATGGGCCAGGATGAAGAAGCAGATACCACTCCTCTTGCACATCCTTTCTTTATGATTGACAAGGAGAAAGGAATGGGCAGCGGCGATGAGGAGAAACGAGATGGCGATGGCAGCGATAGCGGACAAGATGAAGATCCAAATTGCCCAGCTGAAGAAGAAGAAGAAGAAGGAGAGGAGGAGGACGATGAGGTCAGTGTCACCAAGAAAGCCTCCGCAAGCAACGGGCGAGCAGCAAACAAAAAGAGCGCCAAAACAAACGGCAACCACCACTCTGACAGTGAGGAGAGCTCAGGAGAGGAAGACGAGGAAGAAGACACAACAGTAAAAGGGATGAAAGGTCTCCCAGTTTCTTCCACTCAGCAATGCCAGACATTCGCCAGCTGACAGGGCTCTCCAAGCTGATAACAGATGACTCGCTCCTGGAGAATAAATCCCCCCCGGAAGGTCGTCTTATCTCAAAAAGAGGAGGAAGGAGAGATGGACATTCAGATTTAACATCCAGGCATCTTCCCCTACTGCAGATACCAGCACCCATTGTCTAGTTATGCAATGTTGCATAGTCCGGATCTACCAGCTCGACCACAACACGAAAGGCCCCTTATATAACCATGGATTTTTTTTTTATTATTGTCATGGCTGCCAATGTTTATAAAATAAAAATGTGTTCTTTGTGATTTAAAATGAGTTGTATTTTTATAAAGTGGGATGCAGCATTTTAAAATGTTATGCATCCATGTAGCCGTCATTCCCATGCTGACATGACCGCCTTAAGACTTAATTGCTCAGTGGAAACATGGTGGAAAATACCTGTTGGGTGTGTTGTGGTTTTGGATGTTTTAAGCTCAGATGCGGCACGCATATATAATACCGAAGTGTAATTCTTTTCCCAAAATGAGATCAGACTTTACAGCACGTGATGCAAAACCCTAGATCTAACTGATGTTTCCATAAATTCACATACGAACATTTTTACTCCTAAAAAGCTGTATGAACATTGTAAAAGAGGCTTTGAGTTGTGGGAAATGTAGGATTAAGTGTTTTTATAGCTTGACAAATACAAATACAGGGCAGGATAACTCAACCAGATGTAAAAACCACCACTGAGTTTATAAGTTACACAAAGTTCCAAGCTCTTCAGAGCGGAAACAAGGAATGGTTCAACAAAACTGATCAGCAACTATTTTGATAATGAATTATTTTGTCACTGCCGTTCTTCGTCCTACAGCATGAAGGATAGATGGTCATCTTTGGGTTTTGGACTGTCAGTTGGACAAAAAGAGACATTTGAAGACGACATCTTGGGCTTTAGGAAATTGTCACAAGCATTTCCCTGTTTTTTTGGCATTTTATAGACCAAACGATTAATAGATTAATTGAGGAGATTTGACAGGTTAATGAAAATGATTGTTGGTTGCAGCCCTAAACCGGTGTATTAGAATGAGGGGACTCATGGAATTTGAGCTTTTGATAGAGTACGTGACACTCCGCCATTTGACACAAATGTCAGTTCGCTCGTCATTGGAAATGCCACTCAGCCTGTGAAGACAATGTCCTGTGGCTCCCGGTGGAGATTTGAACGCATTGTGGTCATCTCAGCTTGGGCTTGAGACTTTATTATTTACTTTATTTATTACAGAAAGCCGGCGATACAAACTGGGGGCATGGAGTTCAAAAGACAGGTATGTCTAAAAGCAGTGTTCGCACAAAGTCTTGAAAGTTTGGAAAATGCTCAGTTATAACTATTATTTTTTTAAGGTTAGGAATATGCTTGAATTTGAATATATTCCTTGATTTTTATCATAAACTGGTGTTTCATCCACATAATCACTTGTGCTATAAACCAAAGATCTTTAGTCTTTCTTTCTCATATTTGTTTTTTTCTCCTGTATATATAGTAACAATTTACATGTGATGATAAAGCCTTTAAGAGTATGGAAGTTTTTGGTTTAAGTACCTTTAAACATACTTGAATTTTACTTTTAAAAAGCTGTAAGAACACTTTAAAGGGGCTATTGGTTGCATTGGGGGAAATGTAGGATTAAGCGTTTTTATAGCTCGACAAATACTAAAACAGGCCAGGATAACTCAACCAGATGTAAAAACAACCACTGAGTTCATTTATAAGTTACTCATGTATTTTATTTGTTCAAAGCTCTTTAATAACAAGTGAATGCACTCAGAATTGATGTGGTCAGAGTCCCATAGCATACATTTAGTCAATTACACACACATTCCATTCTCCAAGTCAAGTTTGCTGTAAACTCGCTTTAGCAGGAAGTACAACAGTCTGCACACTCAGGTATTTCAGACAAACATTAACTTAACTGCAGTCAAAAGAACACATCTCCCTCTGTGCACTCAGCACAGTCAAAATGCATATAAAGCACAACGAGGTTTCCAGTATGGAAAATAAACAATCATTCAAAAACAGATAGAAAAGAAGAGGTACTTAATGAGTATTTAGTGTATCCTGATTAATGATCAATAGGTTACTGGTCTTTGTACATTGTACATTTTATGCATACCTGTTGGCAATCTCTCCTCAAAGATTATGCGAACAACTTTAACAAGTTTCTATCAATAGAATAAAAAAATTAAAATATGACTTTGTTATATTTCTGGACACAGTCTCTCTATTCATTTTAAAAGTCAAGCATTCACTAGCAGTTGTGATTAGCATAAATCCATCCTTAGGCCACAGTAGATTAGCTTCATTAATAATAATAAAATAAAGCTAGCATTTGTATCGATAGAAAGCTCATCGACTCAGTATCTCAGTTTGTGCGCCTTTGGTTGCTTTCTTGCGGGTGACAGTGGTGCAGCGTGTGAGGATCTCCTGTGCCCGCGGTCTGGGGGGCACCTGGGGCGTTGTGGTGGTCTTGTAGATGTTGGGATCGGAGACGCTGGGGATCATTTTCCCCTCCAGGCCGCTCGTTGGGCTCAGGCTGTTTGTCGCCGCGGGGGTGGGCGTGCGGTTGAGACGCAGCCGGTCGTCGTTGGCGCTGTAGCTCAGGTTGAAGGTCGAGCTCGCCGAGGAGGAGTTGAGCTCGTCGCTCAGGCTGAAGTCGCTGCTGTCGCTCGAGAGGCTCCCCTTGCTGCCCGCCGCCAGCCCCCTGCCGCGTTGCTCCTCGTCTCCGTCCGCCTCCACCGTGATTGTGGGCGGCGGCGGCGGAGGAGGGGCGCGCTTCGCCGCCGCTGGTGGGCTGCCAGCGGGGGCCGCGGTGCCCGGCGCAGGAGCTTGTTCGGACGGGAAGCTGAAAGAGTGCGATCTCTGCCTGCTGGCTGGCTGGTGCTGGCGGGGCGAGGAGAACAGGACGGGTGGGACTTGCTGCAAGTTGCCCTGTGAGCGGCTGAGGTGCTGGGACTGCTGCTGCAGGCTCGGGGTGGGGACTAGGAGCGAAGAGGAGGCGCGCCGAACGTCGTGGAGGGCTTGCATGCGGATATGAGGGTAGTTGTAGGGCTGCAGGTACATGGAGGGGATGTAACCTGCTTTACCGTTGTATCTGTTAAAAAATCAAAACAAAGACAAGAATTTAGGGTTTCAAATCTGGATTGGTTAAAAGCTGTTTACAATCTCCTTATGTAAGAGTATGTCCCTGGGTCCTTTCACTGATAAAATGTTGCCTTTTGACAAACAACAAATAAGGCAACGTGTTTTATACAGAATATATGAAAGAAACCAAATTAAAGGCTTTCAGACGAGTCCAGGAGTGCATCAAGATAGGGACTCTTGTTTACAGGCTGCGGTGTTTCAGAAACTTACTTCCAGAAGCACATTATGCTGCCTTTCTGTTCTATATCTTTATCCGTCTTATTCACCCAGTCACAGAGGTCTCAGCCTGCCACCACCCTCCATTAAGATTGTTATTTAAGAGGATTTTTTTCCAAGTTGGCATATATTAGTTATACGTGAGTCTTGCTTATCTATGGGGAAAACTCTCAATAGTGAAGCGAGTGTGAGGTTCAAAAGTTCACCTGATGAGCCACCAGCCGTTTTGCGACTGCTGCAGGACCTCCACCACTGCCCCGATGCAAACGGTTATCTCGTCCTGCTTGGTGGCCTTGTAGCTCTTCACTGCAGTGTACATCATTCCTGAGTGAAAGAAATTACTTTAATACATCACGTCAACGCTTCTTGACTGACTTTAACCCCCCCACCAAAGAAAAAACCCACAACAACAACAACAACAACAACAACAACTGTGTGCACTGTGAATGCAAATAAGACAAACCGCATCTGTGCACGTACCTCTTTCAGGGGGCCCGTCTAGTTCATCTTCATCTCCGTCGTCGTCGTCCAGCTTCTCCAGGTAGGGGGCGGGGAACCAGGCCATCCGCTTGTCTTCATTCTCCACCAGCCACCACCCTGAAACAACAACAGCCACGCGTTCAGCTCGGGGTTCACGTGGTCTCTCTACACTTCAACAAGTAACAGGACGCCCGCTCACCTCCTTTGTCTTTGATGAGCACGTCGAGTTTTTCGTCCATCTTCACTTTGAAAGGTTTGTTCCTGGTGTCTTTGGTGTCGTACGGGGCCACGCATCTGTACGTCTCCGTGACGAACGGCTGGGTCACGTGACCGCTGACATGTCGCGCGTTGGCCCCGACCTCGTCTTCTGACGGCATGATGATGATGCTGGAGGGGAGAGCCGAGGGTTCATTTTGGAGGCCAATTCGCTCCAGACAAACACAGAGCAGAGTCCCCCATGCACAAAAACTCGTTTTTCCACTTTTCATAGTCAAGGATGTGTATTAAACGCTCCTTGTGCCGATATATGGAAGGCCAAATGGACCAAAACGTCTATTTTGACAGTCGTCTTAACACGTTCATTTTTTACGTCTTAACACGTTCATTTTTAACTTCTTAACACGTACAAAATGAACGTGTTGAGACGAATGTCGAAGTAGAAGTTTTGGAGCTTTCAGAATCAGAATCAGAAATACTCTATTTTTCCATACAGATACTACTTCAGCACTTAATATGATCCAGGTCCATGTGCTTACTGAGATACTCAGATAGTCAATTTTTCAAATTCTTTTAATTTCTTCGACCTGGTTTATCCTAATAAATACATCAACACTGCACATAGACCTTTGGTTTTAAGTGAAATGTTAATTAAAATAAGGGTTTTGTCAAGATGGGGCACTCTTTTTTTAAGTCTAATATTCCCAAAGGGACATTTTATGAAGGCTTAAAACCCTGCAGATAATGGCAACACATATATAAAGAAAGTTGGGTTTTATTAAAGAGGGTAAATTATTTTCACATTTGAATGCATGTTTTTTTAATACAATCGGATTTAAAGGATAATTCAGGGTATTTTCTTCATAGGTTTTGTGTTCACAGTTTTTGTCTAAACATTTATGATGTCAACAATTTGTCCAGGTCCCCAAAAGCCCTAAACAAAATAATGGTATTTTAATTTCCATAGCTAAATATGTTCAGCCTACCTGTTCTTAGCAAAGTCTGGCTCCATGTCCTGGTCTTTGGGGTGGAAGAACTGGATGAGGTCTGCAGACTGACAGACCCGCGGGTCGCAGCTCAGAAGATCATTGCAATATTTCTGCAGGAACTTGAGGTGCAGCAGTGAATTGGTGGGGTCCTTCCTCCGGTTGCCCCGCGTCACATTTCTGTCTAAAAAAAAAAGAAGCAAACAGGACGCGGAGAAGTCAGAACCCCGACAGCCCGCAGCTGCACAGTGTGACTCAGACAATCTGCAAGTTCTGCACACTTACATCGAAACGTGGGGATGATTCTGTCGGATTTTTTTAGTTTACTTGCAGGTGGGAATGCTTTCTTCAATTGTTTCTGCAATGAAAAAAGAAGAACCGGCCACAGGTTATTAAAAAAAACAAAAAAAAACATCAACCACATGAGCATGCGCAAGACATAATAGAGCTACAAGTGTTAATACTTACGTGCATTTTCTTGAAATCCACAAAGGTTCTATAAATTACAATATCATTCTGGTCTGACCAAAGCACGGAGGTCATGTACATCTGGAAGAGGAAAATCCAGATTTTAACACACAGTAAAAAAAGAGATTTTCAATGATGCACTGAAATGCATTTTTTATTTTTTTTTATCAGAAAAGAAGGGGAATTAACTCCGTGCTCACTTTGCTCTTCTCCTTGTGCATCACTCCAATCAGACGGACACTGATGGGATACCGCTGGTCCTCCATGATGGAACGACAGAGACACAAGGTGCGTTGAATAGTCCAGCTGTGAGCTGCAATGCGGAGCCTTGTCCTGGTCTGTGACTGAAGAGAATCGATGGTTCAATTTATAGTCCCCGCACCTGCGCAGGTGTGGTTGCGTGAGTCACGCAGATAGCCAAGAGGTGGAAAATAT
Source organism: Nannoperca australis (assembly GCA_036023655.1). Lineage (NCBI taxonomy): Eukaryota > Metazoa > Chordata > Actinopteri > Centrarchiformes > Percichthyidae > Nannoperca > Nannoperca australis. Next base: position 10,715 of record JAVQJD010050728.1, read on the forward strand.
CGCTTGCAGGAAACTCCGGCATTGCTCCAAAAAAGCGCATGCGTGGTTTTGTAACATAAATCCTGACGTTGATGCCACAAAGAGCTTAATTTAGCACTTGTATAAGTCATTCATTCTGTGCCAACGGAAATAAACAGTGGCCGTGTTTCCAGAGAATATTTTTGATTAGATTGATTCTCCTGGTTATTCCATTCTGACACACACACACACACACACACACACACACACACACACACACACACACACACACAATTCGAGTTTTTCCTGTTGTGGTGGTTGGTTTGGTTGGCAGGTGGATGGGGGTATAATTTGATGTTGAACAGGTGTATTTAGAGCAAAAAAAAAAAAAAGCTGCAGGTGCTGGTGGCTGATGTGTGAAACAGATGGGGTCACCTCTGTTAATGGGTCACCATGTCCTCCAGGATGTGTCCCGTCAGTCCATCCCCCAAACAACGCAGGAGGGGACACATTTCAATTCATTAGCTCCCATCCATTTCATTCAGGCCCCTAACTTCAGAAAATGATAGCTTTTAGGTTTCTTCGACAAGCTAGATAAAGATGAAGTTGTGCTTTGTTGAAAATACTTTAAAAAAACGCATGTTATGTTCATTTTGAGCCATGGTGGAAAGTGCTTTACATAAAACTTAAAACAATATTTTACAGACCATGAGAAGGAATCCAGAAAACAGAGGGAAAATAATAGCCTCTATCTTTTTATTCTGTGCCTGGAATTAGATTTTGAATGTCACACCGTTACAGATGAATGAGGACAAAGTGTTCCCTTTTTGAGATTGAATAAATATTATAGTTTGAAGAAACTGAAGCAGCATACTCTGTGTATATTCTTAAACAAAAGAATTGCATTTCTAATGAGGTTGATCCCGAACTGCACTTATCCCCATCATCCTCACCTGCTGAGTTTGTTTTCTCTCTCTCTCTCACATACACACACACACACAATGTCAGCATGCCCCCTTGTCCATTGTTTGTATGTGCTGTAGCTTTTCTGTATCTCCTTTTTTTCTAAAGGTGCTTTTATTTATATTCTGTAATATACAGAATTCTCTGTATACATTGTCTACTGTGATGATGATAAATTGGCAAAAGTTCATTCATACTATATTTACATCCGTGAAAGCATTTGATTCACTGTGGGTTTCCAATGACATTTGAATATTTTAATGCTAAAATTCTCCAATGCCCGGATTTGTATTTTTGAGTTTTTTCACAATTTCATTCAAAATCAAAATACAATATAAGATACAGTTCTTAAGAATTATAGTCAGCATTAATAAAGCCAGAGAAGGATTCTCACATTTCTTTCCTTTTGCAGATCATGTGAACAAATGTTTCCTCGTCTCTCCAGTCAGGCTTCGTTAGCTGCACGTACGCCAAACATTGTCACGTTTGACTCAAGCTTTTGAATGTTCTCAGAACAGAGGCTTTTATGGGTTAATCATCAGTTTGCAGCAAAGTTTGCTCACAAAAGAAATATTTGTTGTTACTGTTGCATGTTCCTTATCTGAAGTCTTAAAAAAGGCACATTGTTAATGCAAAGCTACCTGTGGTCTCCAAGCACATGAATAAAAAAACAAACCTTTTAGGGTTCCTTTTGAAATTTTTTTGTAACAACCCAGCACATAAAAACTACGGTTCTGTGACCTGATAATAAAGGATGCATCTATAATAATAATAAAGGAATGGCAGTTTATAATTAGACCTATAGAGGTTTGAACAGCTTTGAGCTTGGTCGTGTTTGTGGTCCACTACTGACATCTAGTGCTGGCTGCTGTGATCCCTGTGGTATGAACTCCTGCGCCGGTCGTTTGACTAGACGTCAAACCAAACCAAGGGGGAAAAAAACTTGACCAGTGCTGGGTTTATTAAAAATAAACATCAAGAGTATACAACTGTGTATGAAATAGTTCATTCTTTTATTTCTCCTCACACAACGCACCCATAGCAGATTTATCATACAGCATCTTCTTTAAATCAGCTGCATTCAGTCATGACTTTAAATGACACACTAAACATAATCCACATAAACATTTGTTTCTTACATTGCACATTTTGTTGTTTTCTCCGTTAAATGATCAATAAAAAATATATATTTTGAAGATATTCGGCATTTAACATGTTCAAATCCAATTACTTGGGTTAAAAAAACAAATTATATTGCCAACAGTATTCCCACGACTTGTCATGCTGCAGGCGACTGAGCCGGCTGAAAGTCTAAAAGCAACAAAGAGGCAGGCGGAAGACATGCACTCTCCAGCACATCAGTTTTATATCAACCCTTTCCAGATAAACTTTCAAGAATCCCCATGTGGTTGGTACAAAGTTCACTTATTTACTGCACCATTTCACTCAAATACAGAAGCATAATTTTATGATTTAATTCAAATAAAACATTACTAATCTAATTATTCTTAAAAAAAAAAAAAAAAAAAAAAGGAGCTTTGCAAACATTTAAAATTGTAAGGCAGCAGGTTTTTTCTAAAGCAAGAGAAGGTTTTATTCTTTGTCCGTCACGTATTCCAACTTTAGATTTTGTCTCCGTGAGCCAAAAGGTGTTTATTTCGCATATTTTCCACTGAGGACGCAACAGTAACACATTGTGGATAGAGCATGTTACGTGTTATTTTTATGTTACGTCCAACAGTTGTGCCTTTGTTTAAAAGGTTAAGAAGAACAAAATACAGTAAAATAAACTCACTCTGCCACATTTTACTGGTTCTAAAAACAGAAATAATGTGGACAGGATGAACGTCACCTCGGATAGACTGAAAGTAAAGAATTCATCCGCTGACTACACTGAAGGTTAACATTCAAATCACTCCATTGCTTTTGTCGTGTTACATCTCAACTTCTCAGTCAAACTCCACTCTGCTTGTCAACACCTCGTACATGACTTAAACTCTGAAAAATCCTTACATTTTGAAACCAAATGAGTTGGAATGTACTTTTGCATATCGGAGCTGCAAATGCTCATTGTATTTGAATAAATCTACTTTACCTCCTCCCTCTAACTCTTACTTTTTCTTATGCATTTTCACCAAAGGATATTCTTGATTTAAAAAAATAAATAAAATCACTCTGGGAGAGAACCTATCTGAAAATAAAATAAGTTAGGTGGTGTCAGAAACCCTACCTATTCGTGACCTTTTACTTGCATAGAGACATTTTTGATGTGAAACCATTCTTTGAAAAAGCAGCAGCGTGTAAATGATATTTAATGACCTGCTCGGAGGTCAACATCGCTGTAACCCTAACTCAGCCAATTCCCCCGTTCAGCTGTTGGGTTTCAGTTATTAAATACATATTGCCCAAACATACCATACCATCTTATCCCTGAGCAACAGTCCTTACAAACCTTGCATTAAAAGTAGATCACTGTTCATCACTGCTTCTACTTGCAACCTTTTGGCAACAACCCACGCCATTATACTCTGCTATTAATCACTATGTGGCATCGGAGCGATATTGCAATGATATTGTATATTTTAAATAAGAGAAATAAATTACGCTTTACTAATCAAAACCCTTCTTTCGCGACTCTTAACTGAAAGGCAATTATGTCTAGTGTCTCCGCTGAAGCAAAACAAGAACCTATTTCGATGCTCAACTACAGGGAGGCGCAAAGAAACCAGGTAGTGCACAATTAAAATAAAAACAGACCAAAAAAAACTAAAGAAAATTAAATAAAAAATGAAATCCGAGGCAAACATCAGTTCTGTAGCTGTAACAACTGTCCATCTGTCGCTGATCTGTCGTCCTTTCAACTCTTCTCTCTCCGTGCCTCCTTTCTTTCAGTCCTGCAGGAGCGTCTGACCACATGTTCATTTCCCTGCAGCGAGGAAAACGGGTCAGCTCCAGTCTTGGCACTAAAGGGCTCCCTCTGTTGTTCCCGTCCCCATTTAACCACAGGGCAGTGCGATCCGTCCCCTCCCTTGACTCAAAACTTGTGTGCGTGTTTGTCACCGAAATTCATAAATGGGCATACTGTGCTCTCGAACATGGTTTAGGTTTAGAGACTGGTACCTGCAGATGTGAGCAGAAAAGGGAGATGAGAGTAATATCGGCAACGTGGCACATTAATCATTGAATTTGGTTTGTAATGCTGGTAGTTACCATTCTGAGCTCCTATGGTAATAGTAACCCTCGATAGTGGCGGTCGACTTCTGGAAGCAGATGTAATAAAAGCCGGCGAACGAGGCGCCGCTAATGTCTTTGATAGTGTGGTCTGGAACTAGAAATTGCTCCTGAGCGCGCCGGGGGGGGGGGGGACGACGGCAGAGGATGTTAGAGCTTAAAGCTAACACGAGGAGAGAGAGAGAGAGAGAGAGAGAGAGAAAGAAAGGTGACAGTAAAATGATGTACTAACCTTCCACCTCATGAAGACATAATCACTGGCGTCCAGTGCTTCGTAGTCAAAGTCGTCCGAGTTGAAGCTTTTGGCATATTTGTAAAAAGGCTTAAACTTGCCCTGGAAAAGAGTTTATTGAGGATTATTAAAGCGTCAGTGAAGTGGTTAGGTGAAGAGCTGCAGGCTGCAGACCCAGTTTGGGTAAAATTAAACTTCCAACGTGTCTTATTAAAAGGAAACAATACGTCTTATTCCTCCTTTCCTGCAGTTTTAATAAAAGTAAAAACAGGACATACCCAGTGCTTTCTGTCCACATCTTCGTCCGCGTCCCACTTCCTAGTTAAAAACGGCCTTTTCTGACTGATAATTTCACCAGCAAAGAACGTGGTGAGGGTGGGGTACTCCTGTCGCACAGAGGGAACGAGGAAAGAAAGAAAAAGCGGACGAGTGATTAGCGGTTCCAACTTGCTTCCAAAGTGCATGCCTGCAAATTATATTTGTTTTAAAACATGTAAAAAAAAAAGGGTAGCGCTCTATCAATCGTCACTGTGCAACGTGAGGATAATGTAGATTTCTTATATGTTGTGCAACAGGCTGTGAACTATGCATCAGCAGCAGAGATGCCACCACTAGGATTGACCTTTTCTTGTACAGCTCTTTAACTAATTGTGCTACAAATCAAACGGTAGGAAGAATTGTCATCATTCTGCATGTTCACTTATGCCATGCATTAAGTAGATGCACTCAGACACATGCTTAAACAGACATTTGAGCAAATATATGTTTGTTCTCTCGGCTTAAGCAACTTGTCAGTTTAAATGACTCATTACTTCTATAGGAGACACAAACACATCCTGGCTACTCGGCTTTCACTCCACTGTGACACAGAGGAAATTATCTGCAGGATCCTGCTGACTTTTTTTGCTTCCATATGTTGCGCAATGTAAAGTTGCGTGTGTCTAGAAAGTGTCTAGACCTGAAAGATGAGGTTACACCGAATGGTCTCACAATTGTCTCTACCTCTGATCTTTGTCACCATTTAGCCTGCATCAAGCAAGTCCAGTTTGTGTTTAGTCTTAAGGGTCAAGTCTTACTACTGACCGAGTTTCAAAGCTTACCTCAGTCAGACCTTTGATCTTCAGGTATCCACACAAATATGAGTCATCCACAGTCACATGCTGCCCAAAACAAACAGATTGAGTGAACACGTGAATATATGTTTCTGGTGGCATGAAATAACGTGGAAAAAATGGTTCTCTCTAGTCTTAATGAAAAAATAAAAAGGGAGGAGGGCTTACAAAGTGGGCATGCAGACAGGCATTATATTTTCTGTTAGTATGTCTCCTGACATTGCTGTCAAAGTCAACGCTAGTAGATTCATTCCAGTAGTTGTTTGTACAACCTGCTCACTTGTTTAGGTAGTATGTGTACTGCAAAATTGATTTCAAAGACGTTCATTACTCAAATTTGATCAAAATTCAAAATGCCACAGTAGAAACCAGTCACCTGGTTCTGGCTCAAAATTACTGACAACAAGCGAAGAAAAATAGGCTTGACGAGCTAACGTCTGCTACATTAGCAAGTTAGCAACTAGGGCTAAGCATATTCTGACTTTGAATATAACAATAAACAAAATTATGTTCAAACCAAACATGTTAATACCACATTACCTGCAAAACAACCTCAACGTCGTAAGAGTTGCCTTTGCTCTTCTGATAACCCCGAAACTGTGAGCCGCTGTACAGCAGCGACGTGGCCACCCCCGGCTGGTGGGTGTTGATCGCGGCGGGGGGAACAAGCGAGGCCGAGGACAGGCAGGCCGGCCCGGTGGCACTGCAGCACTCTGCTCGGACAGGCATGATGAGCGCTATAGTGTCACCGTCAGCAACCGTCATGAACTTTCTGACTGAGCACCACAGCTGGACTGAGAATGGGTCCTGACAGCGGAGGATCTGCCAGCTGCACAAAACCCCCCGAGGTCCAAAACTTTGCTAAATTTTCCTGGCTAGCCCATGGACTTCCTTCTAGTGATGTGTCGATCATGAACGAATCGTTCACTGTACTAGTCTTTTGAAATGAACTAGTAGGAACGAGTCCTCTCAGAGAGTAAGTAGATCTTTTTGGCCGCGCCTTCGCATTCCGCAACAACAATAATAATGCACGAGTTTCGCTTATCACACGTGACAGCTACACGGGCTCGGTCAGAAATGAACTACTTCACCTGTATGAGTCTTCAAGTCGTTCATTTTACACGTGACAGCTACACAGGCTCAGTATTGGACCAAAATGAGTCGTCTTAGTTATTTTTTACTGAACGAGAGTAAAGGAACTAAATCACTAAAATGAACCGGTTATGCCATCGCTACTTGCTACTGAAGAGGGATACTGCAACGTCTTGTTTGAGAATCCAGCTTCCCTGAATTTCATTGGCTGGAAACTGGTGCTCAGTCTTATTGGATAATATACTTAAATGCATTATGGGAGTAGTATTACATTTTCTATTTCTTAGATAAATGTAGCAAACTTAACATGTTTTGGTTTCTGTTTTAGAAAGTATGGTCTTATTTTTAAATGTAGAATGTAAAAATGGTAAATTTCTAAAATTACTGCGTCTCTTGGGCGAACATAGTATCCCACAATATATCAAATCAAATACGATAAAATATACCCTATTTACCAGACCACATATATGTATATATACATATATAACATTCTTATCCTGTATTTATTTTTATTTATTAATTCTTTTTTTAAGGTTAGCTTTTAGCACAGCCTTATGAGCATGGGACATTATATGTCACTATTGTCTTGAAGTCTTGTGTATAAATCTCTGTTTTGTAATGAATTTTGTTAGAAATGTATTTAAAAACAAGAATATTTGAAGACTTCACTTTTTGGACACTGTTGTCAGATGATTTGTATGTTTCTTTTTTTATTATTTTATTTTTTTGTAATTTGCTAATTGTATTGTTTCAATTCTAAATGTGTTTATTTATATTTAGGTGTATACCTTTTGTATATATATATATTGTTATTTTCTGATTTTGGTCTACACTACCTGCACTGTTGTTTTTCTTGTACATTATTATTCCTGTAATAAAGATTTTGAGAGGAGCGTACATGACACAGATCTCATGCACATGCATTTGCTTGGCTGGGGAACAAGAAAAGACACTGGAACAGTATAATGCTTATTATAATGTCCTTTTTATTACCTCGAAACAAGCAGCAAAAAAAAACTACCACAGGTGGTATTCATTCTTAAATGTTTTAAAATTTGTTACAGTTTTTCAGTCAGGTTGTAAAAATGTCCTGTTCCATTTTTTTTGCAAGGCATAAACAAACATTTAGGGGGAAATGTTTTACTGATGATGCTACAGCAACTCCTCCAGCTGCCCCCTCACGTGGTCCACATATCTGTGGATGTCAGAGATGCGCATGCGGTTCCGCTTTAGTTGTTTGTCTTGAATCTGTAATAACCAATAAAGACAAAACGCAAACAATAACAAGTGTGAGATGTGGAGGGGAGGTTTGTCATCCATATAAAACTATAAAATGGTGTGTGTGTTTTCATGTAATTTTTAGCTCTCTACCCCTTTAATGAGGGCCACTTTCCAGGCATTGACACGTGTTAGCAACTGAGTCTCTCGGTCATTGATCTGCAGCAGGTGGTTATCGTGGCCGGCGGTCAGTGCGTCCATCACTGTGTCTCTGTCTGTAAACAGCTACACAGAGAAAACACAGGTGTGAAAGGCTGGGGGCACTGACACTGGTAATGAACCATGTCTTCAACGCATCTGACCCATTCAGGTTCATCTTTTTCATCAGCATTCACCTAAGACCGCTATTATTCTGCTATATCTGCAATAATATATATCTCTTCACATATATATGCTAAAATGAGCAATTGACTTTCAGGCCTTTCCAGGCGGTGGCTGTAATGTTACACTGATCCCTGACATGTTTATAAGGCTAAAATAGTCCCAATAACTCTAAAAGAGATAACACTTGCCAATATAGCATCATCTGGCATGTCCTCCTCCAGGTTGTCCTTGGCTACTTTCTCCAGAGTTGCTATAGCAACCACCCGCACCTTCTCATTATAATTATCCTCCAGATTGCGACATTGCACAAATGTATGACAGTGTCATGGAAAATCTAAACTAGACAATCACTAATTTGCACCCAAACTCTGTGAGTGTATCACTTTTATCAATAAATCAATTAAAATTAAATTGGGAATGTATGAATACTAATAAAAGCATGAATACAGAATCTCAATGTCTTATTCATGAGACAAGAACCTGAGAACGGTAATGAACTAGTGTTGTTGGAAATGATTCAAAGTTCTTAAACAGATGCACAGTGAGAAAGGATATATCCCTTGAACTGTTTCACTGAAGTTGCCGACCATGTCTGAGATGCTGATGTCCAACTTTTTGACGATATCCTGAAATGAACAGGAGTAAATCTCAAACAGAGGCACAGTAGAAAGGCACAGAGTTTTTGACATCTGGGTGTTGAGTAAATTATTGAATCTGTATCAATAGAATAATCTATGTAACATATTGAGTCTTAAGTGAATTGGGAAGGGACTCATTTAATGACATACTATTTTTTCTGAATAAAATATATAAACTATATTTGGAGATGATATGTTTCACAAAGTATAGAAGGTGTACATACACACACACACACACACACACACACACACACACACCTACCTCCAGCTGGCTGACCAGCTGAAACTCCAGTGCCATGAGGCTTTTACAGAGTTGGTTGATTTCATCATTGCAGTGGTTGATCTTGGCCTTGAGTAGATCTGGGTCCGATAACTGTTGCAACTCCACTATCCTCTAGAAGTGTGTGAACACAAGCAATGTTCTTATATACAATTAATAGGTTTGACTGAGTCAGCTAAACAAGTTTGTATATACGTTTATTACCTCTTTGTTTTGCTGCTCAAAATTTGCCAATATTTGCGATGCTTTCTGCTGGTAGTCTGCCACAGCTTTAGTCTGACCTCTGAAGAAGGAGCTCACCTCTGTCTCTCTTCGCTTATGTTTAGTCAAGCCTATTTGAAATAACTGCATGCACAGCTCCACCATTTGGTTCTCAAACGTAAGTGCAGGGTTAAGGAATTCAAGTAACAAATTTCCCCTTATTATATGTTATAATTAACAAACGTGCATGAATTCGAAAGCCAAGACAACAAAAGGATATGTTTGAAGCAGATGAGCCACTCCAGGCACCAAGTGCAGTGCCTCTGCCTCTGGATCGTCTTTGAGCATGCTCTTAAACAGGTGAGACCCATTCAGGAACTCCACAAAGGCATCCTGTTGGAAAGAAGAGCTGAACTTGTACACTGTACACGAACGTTGAGAGCTCAGTGGAAAATAATTGCGTCATCCAATGTGCACTTTATATATTACCGTGTGTAATTTGACCTCAGCGTCCTGGCTTTGCTGAGCCTTATCAGCTTGTTGTATCTGCAGCTCTACGCGTCTCATCTCCTCAACGAGATACTGGTATTTGACAGCTGCTTCGTTTTTCTGCACATGAACACATGTGATTTAGTTATAGAGTATCAACATTGCAAATGATACATAGGCATTTCCAAATAAACGTGGGCATAGTCATGGTTTAAAAGAAATGTATCGATAAAAATTGCTTAAAGGAAGAAGACAACAAAACATATGTGAATACAGTAGGTTGCAACTTGGTTTTGGGTCAAAACACACCGCTGTTAATACTTACTGTCTTCTCATCAATTAACCTGTAGTCCAGGCACATCAATTTGGGAAAGTAGGCTGCGATGAAAAATTTGTAATTGTCTTCCTCAGACACAGGATTTCCAAATAGGTTGAGGGTGAACATGTTCTTAAACTTCCTGAGATACAGCACCTATGAAATGAATTCAATTTGCATTAGGTTGTGCAAACATTCTGTAATGTCATATCCTGAAACTGCAAAACACAGAACTTGTGATACAAATGCAATATGTTAAATATAATATGTGACAGATTCATGCAAGAAGATTTTGTTACGTTGTCCAACTGTCCAATGAGGTTGTTTGCAACGCAGAAATGGGTGAGTTTCTCAAGTGTGTCCATGTTTTCGATGACAGAGATTTTGTTGTTGGATAAATTCAGCACTTCTAGCTTCCGCAGAGCCTCCAGACCCTCAATTTTCTCTACCTTGTTGAACGACAGATCTAAAAGACAGAACAAACATTATTAGAATAATTATTTCTGCTGGTTACTGGGCTGATATTCTAAGATGCTGTATACATCTTTGCCAACACCTGCAGAATTATGACAAGAAAGCGTGAGCAGAATATAAACACAAAACGTAGTCTTACTAAGCCACGTCAGATTGCCTAGAGAACCAAGGCCCTCAATCTTTTCAATTAGGTTGTTGTTCATATCAAGCCTGGTCAAGGACGTGAATTCCCATAAGTGGTCAATCATCAGGATGTCTGAAAACAAACAACATCTCACATAACTAAACCGAATACACAATATACATTCATGCAGTGATTAGTATGTTTTGTTCTTACTTCTGTATTCCAAACGTAGTTTAAGGATTTCATTCAAGTGGATTCCTTCCACGTTGGCTAAACACCCAGTCTGATCTTGAGTCATTTGCTTCATTATTGCATCCCGCAGAATCTCCTCATCCATCAAAATGGGCTTATTAGATTTGTCACAATTCATTTTCATGCTAGTGGGTGTGGTGGGATCGCCTGACTTCACTTTACCCTCTGCTCAAAAAAAGTAGCATTGCATGTTGAAGACAAACAAGGAAAAGAAAAACTAATGAGTTTACCTGACAAACATTAACTACATACCAACGACAGCCGCAAAACCTAGCTACCTGCTGTTTTTACAATACAAAGTATTTAAAAAACACATAATACAAGCCTTAATACAACGATATTTTCTAACCTCTTACCTCTGTTGTTTACACACTGTTACATAGCAACTAGCTGACGTCAAGTTACGTTCAAGTACGTTCACGTTCTTCAAATATACTTGCTTGACCTATTAATATAGGTAATAACAAGACATATCAAAAATAATGGTTAGCCACGATAACTTTTGAGCACAATTGTTTTATTTTGGTCAAACATTTTTCAAAAGTGCCATGTAGGCTATATCCAGTCAAAAGTAATGCATATTTCTAGTCTGTACGTCACAGGACTAATGGTTGAGTTCATGTTGTATCGTTGTTCGTTTATTTCCGTGCATTTATATATAATTACGGTGCGGTATAAAGTTAAATACGTGTTTATATGTGTAAAAATATTTGTTGAACACAGCTTCAGTTGCTAAATATGACCGACATTGGTTCCAACCATACGTATTGTCCTTTCTTTTTTTCAACCAATAGAATTGCTCTGTGGGCGGGACTTGGTAGTAACGCCTCTGGGCCTCGTCCTCAGTCATTCCCGAGCGGATTGTTTGTTGTCAAAATGGAGTTCTTACTTGGCAATCCGTACAGCACTCCCGTGGGCCAATGTATAGGTACGTTAGCCTTGGAATAATTAATTTGAGGTGTGATACTTCCACCTTCCATGCATAATTTGAGGGTAGACAAACATTTGGTGTTTCAACTAGGATTTACGCTCTATGGTCGCGCCAATGGAAATAGCCAGCTAGCAAGCATCATCGCAGCAAACGTCATCTACTTGGAATGAGATTTCAGCTAATGTTAGCCGCTAAACTACCTAACTTAGTCCGCTGTAATTACAGGTACATAACGCTAAATCACTGCATGTGTGTAGACGCCGCAGTGCAGTTTTCAGGGAAACGAAATGAGAGGGAATGGCATGGACAGTGTGGCACAAAGTGGCTAGCCAAGTTAGTTCGTGAACCACACTGCTTGGTCAGCCCAGTTGGTGTTAGTTTTACATCTCAATGCTCTGTGTTGTGGTGCTTCTTGGTCCTGCAGAGGAGAAGAAAGATGTGGCCTGCAACATCCCGTTGGTGTGGCTGCATCTATCTTTGCGTCTTGCCTGTCGTTTGCAAAACTGCTCAGAGATTAACAGCCCTTGTCACCAAGTCTTTGTTGTGCCTTTTATCATGAGTGAATGGCATAAATTATCAGAAGTAAAATGACTGTGATGTTTTGTGTGATGATGTAAACGTGCTGCGGTTTAATGGAATCTAGTAAAGCTCAGAGATGAGGAAATATCCACTTCTACTCTGTGTTACAATAATACCACTGTTTTCTTCCACAACCATCTTTGGTTCTGTTAGATCATTTCCTACCTTGACTCTAACCCTTTTTATTGATGCCCAATGCAATTAGTTTACGAAGTTGTATAAACGATCCTAAAGATTTTAAGCAGCATTTCCTGTTTTATCAACGTTGAGTTAAGCTCCTGCCAAACACATGTGGACCAAACATTAATTTCTCACAATGTTGATTTGTGTTTACCGTTAAGTAAATGCAGCATCTGTGAGTAAAAGTAAACCAAGCTGCTCTTTTATAAATAAAGACCTGTAGATCTTGTACTTTTTCATGTTCTTACCCAACATGTTCACTTTCTACTACAGATCGAACAAAGATAACCATGCAATGCTTGAATCAAGCTCCTTAGCACAGAGGATTGAAATGTTTGGAGGAAGGGTGTCTGTATAGATCAGAGGGCCTTTGCATTGTCATCTGGCCTGGGTGGGTGTTACATGGTCAGCTGATGTGTGCCATGTCACCCAAGATGGTGCACGGAGACGGCTGCATCTCCAGCCTGGTCTCTCCGCTGTGAGCTGCTGCACTGTGCAGAGTTGTACAGCCAGCTGCCTGCTGGGCTGCTGCAGTGCTACTGTACACCACAGCAGCAGGGCAAGGGATCGGCTTACCCGAAATAAAAAGAGAGCGATCGGCACAGGAGACAGATAGCGGCTGATGAGGGATGCATTGTGAAGAACTTCAAGCTTTTTTTCATTTCCTGAGTGACTGAGAAGGCGGCGGTGGAGGGGTTAGAGGTGGCGAATGATGTGTGAAGGTGTGACCATATGTTTTTTTTTTCTTGTCATTTCTCATGAGGGAATATTTAATGTATGTACATAACCAGCCATATTCAATATTTAGGCGCGCAGCCGGTGCCATTGTACATTGTACAAGAGGGAGAAGTGAACAAATACAATAAAGACAAAAAATAAGGGAAAGTGGAAAATGTGAAAGGAAGAGTCTTAAAAGAGGACCAAACGTGGAGAGATGGGGCCAGAGATTTGTGGCTTTGTTGGCAGTGCATGGCACAGCCTGCCCCCGTTAAAGCCATGTGATCGACTGCCTTCATTGGCGTGGTGTCGATTCCCAGGACTGGTGGGGGGGGGGATTGACACAACACCATGAATGAATGCACTCAGCGGGCATTTGACTTCATTAGCAAGGCTCTGGTTGTTCAGTATCGTTCTAGCTCATTTCACACGGAGAGATCAGATACAGTATATCTTTTTTTTCTCTTGTGTTTCCTCCCTGTGCTCCGCCGCCCGGCTTTGACCTGACAATCCACTTGAGGAGATTACGTGGGATATCTCAGCAGCAGCAGCAGCAGCTAGTTGATCAATTCTTCCAAACTTATGCTTTAAATGCTGCACGGTCTGACACAGAGGATCAGCACGATGTGTTTAAATTCTTCTCATGTTGAATTTCACTTTATGTCTTCCTGTTATTGTAGATAAGTGCGTTTGTAGGTGGCACTCGCAACAAAAAAGAAAAGATAGGATGCCCGCCTGTCTCTCAGTGCTTGCTCAGTCTCTGACAACTAAGTTGATTAGAGAGGGGAGGTAGAGCATGAATAAGGCATGGCTGTCAGACTTGTCCAATGTTGAGCTTCCCAAAAGGACAGCAACACGGCCTAGCAAGAGGCTCTTGGCCTGGTCATGACAGCCTGCTCAGGGCCTCTGGGCTTCGGGGACGGAAGCTCCTCCTGTCTAAGCACAAGAATCGTCTAATGAGAATCTATTGAGTGTCAGTCACAGGAAATCGGTCACAGTTCACACACACACACACACACACACACACACACACACACACACACACACACACACACACACACACACACACACACACACACACAAATGACTGCAATCCTGAAAGAAATCAGCATCCACAGACATGATGGATGGAGTCGGGAGACGGAGCGAGGAACGCAGTGATGACTGTAATGTCAGTTCATCACTGTAGCTTCTCACAGTCTGGTTCACATTATTTCCTTGCTGCTGCCAAAACACTAATAAATGGCAGGGTGGAGTGTGAAGGGGAAAGCAGCGTCTCACGCCCACAACCAGCTACACTCCTCTGAGATGTTAGCTTTCCTCTTTCCAGCTGACTGTTTTAGTTAATTTACTAGAGTTGGAGGCATTGGAGCAACAGGTGGTGGACCATATTTTATAGCGCACGAGGGTTTCTTGCAAGACTTGGAGATGACACTTTAGATACTTTAGTGTTGTGAAAACTAAAGTATTTCCTGATCCTAGACCCAAGAGTTCAACCCAGTGCCTCTAACAGAGATTAGTTTCCTGTCAGGCTATTAATGGATCTTGCTTGGACAGACTGTCCACACCTCAACAAGAGAACTATAAAGTAACAAAGCACGTTCACATGAATTTATAGAAGAGAAGATTGTTTTTGTTTTATTATCTCATTATTCAGTTGATCATTTTACACATTTTTGCAGTCGTTTTGTCAAGTTACTCTTCTTCTTCTGGGCAGAACAAAATTTATCCAAGCAAGACATTAAAGGTCCCAAAAACATGTTTTCTCAATTGGCTTCTTACCACGAGTCATGGCATCCTACATCATTACAACAGTTATGGATATTTCACGAGAAATGTATGTGGGTTTTTTTTCTCTGCTCATCTCACTCGACGCACTGCCGTGCACCAATCAGACTTCAGCAACATGTCTGTCTGATGACAGGTGGAGGGTTGTTTGGTTGCTGTCAATCAAATCTGATCAAACCACACCCACACGGTCCTACTAGAGCAGATCAGCTGAGTTTATTAGTGTTAAACTCTTAATAATTAATACCCAGAGTTATAAGTTAGTTATAAATATATAATGTTACAGATTTGAAGCCATGTTTTGAGGGGCTTTAAAGTGCAGGCACACAAAGTCTATTCAACTGAGTGAATAAGGTCATGCCTTATGATTTATTTTCCATTTGTCATTTTGCTTTTATCCACAAGATGCGTGGCAGAATAAAGAGGGACACAGAGCACTGAAGTGTGTTTCCACATGCTTACTTGCTTACACAACAGTTTTACTTGCTTTAATTAGTGTGTGCATCGACTTTAGCACAGGCGACAAGCCGGGCCTGACTAACTAGCATCGTGCTTGCTAGTGAGACAGCTGGCAGGGTACAAACAGTGGACTGGGTATCATAACTAAAACTTGAATTCAGGGCCAGCCACCCTCAGGTTTGGGTTGTGGAGTAACCAAGACTTCCACGTCACTAATACTCAGATAATAAACTATCTGTGGGCAGTCATGTGTTTCTCTCTGAGGGTGGTAGTGTCATTATGTTGGGTCTGTGTAAAACAACCACCAGCTTCCTGCCTCACAGCACATATTAGCGTAAAATAATACTTAAATAAATATAATATGTACAAAATAAAAACGGATGCGCTGTGTTATTCTTGTGTAGAATGAAGTAAAGTCAGGGCTCTATGCCTACATTAAATTTTAGGCCCACAGACGAGAATGAAGTAAAAATAACATCATATATATAATGTATATAAATGTTCTGTTGAACTTTTTGTGTTTTCCTCCAGAGAGGGCCACAGATGGAGGCCTACAGAACGAAGACTGGACCCTCAACATGGAGATCTGCGACATCATAAACGAGACAGACGAGGGGTGAGCTGCTATAAACCTAAGAGTTCATCGTTGTTGGGTTATAATTTTCTTTGCCGCTGTTCTGCAGGATTAGTCAGCCCCACAACTTAATGGAAGTTTCATTGTTTTGTCACACACTGGCTACTGTTCTTCACCAACAGACACCAAGCTACAGAAAGCCTTTTGTTTTCATTAGGTGTCACTGACTGACTGAATGAATGAATGAATGAAATTCTTACATCAGTCTTCTATGTTAAAAGATGCCCAGATACAACAACAAAAAAGCACCTGATTTGCTTTTTTCATTGCTCCTATTTATTTTTATCAGCATATCAGTGTTCAAAATAATTTAAAACAAATATCTTTATCTGCCTTCTCCAGCATTCACAAATGTTACTTCTTATCGCACAATAACGGCTCTAGATCGGGTTTTGAATTGCAGCATACGATGGTGTTAGATTTTATTGTACCATAAACATAAACACTTTTGTAACTTTCTTCCACAGCAGCATTGAATTCCCTTGTGGTTTACGAAGTTTTTAGCTCACCTACAGTAAGGCATATTAAACAGGCAGTTTTGTAGCTTAAATAAATGTGATCGTCGAGGGATCACCAGCCAGTATCTCCTTCATGCAGAGTGTTTTTTTTTTCTGGAAGAATATTGGAATCTGCCATTTTTTTCCCCTCAGCACTTTCCTTTTTCTCTTTTTTCCCCTGCTTTTTCACATTCTTCGTGCCTACACACACTCATTGTCTTGGCATGCGACATGGGGCCCTCTCTGTCACACTCAAAGACACACACACACACACAACCACGCGCAGTCAGAGAGGGAGTTCAGCTTCACAGAACACAGAACTTCTTGTCTGCAAGATGTTCAGCAACAACTTCGACAATATCTGGCTCGCTCCAGACTTCGACTCGAGCTTCAGGAAATTCTGCAACTGAAAATGCCTTTTGTGTGTGTGTGTGTGTGTGTGTGTGTGTGTGTGTGTGTGTGTGTTTGAACATATGCAACTTTTAAACGATCAGTTCGCCAATTCTACAAGTGTGACAACAAGATATAACAAAATAGATGCACCATCCAAAACCAAAAAGGCAACTGCAACAGTGAATCAGAAACACACTGAGCACACACACACACACACACACACACACACACACACACACACACAGGGCTGTCCAAGGAAGCTATACAGTATATCAGAATTTATTCTCTTATCTATTTCATTTCCCTCACTCGGTGAATGTACTGTCTCTCGTGAAGGAGTTCATTAAAGCTTATTACGCCTCATCTGCAGTACGAGGCAGAAAGCCAACCTGAACTCTTCACACATGGGCAGCTTCGATCTCGCCTTGGGAGAAACAGAGAGTCACGCAGAAAGAAAAGAGAGAAACAGATGGGGTGATGGTTCTTCTCTGTCTTAGTCAAACAGCGACGCTGACAGACTGACCGGCATCTGTTATTGTGGCACTGAAAATCATTTATTAAAAAAAGAAATGTCAAAGATGTTATGCAGCTCTCAGCTGGGGTGCTTCATCCAGCTGTATCTTCTGTGCCGTTTCCCTCTAGACCAAAAGACGCTATGCGGGCACTGAAGAAGAGACTCAGTGGCAACAAGAACTACAGAGAAGTGATGCTGGCGCTAACGGTGAGAAATTCTTTCTTTCAGCTGGGTTGTTTTAAAGTGCCCCGCATCAAACGCGACCTCTCCAGATTTGATGTGCTTTCCTGGTCATTTTATTCCGCTGTGTCTCTTCGCCTGGCCACTGGCAGGGATGTTATTAGCCTCACCTTTTGAGCTTTGTCCATACCGACCCACTTCTTTGACAGCTCTGCTAGTTCAACCCCCTGTAAGCCCCTGCCATGGAAGCATCCTGACTTAGATCTTTTGTGAACGCCGGCGTGCAAAGTCTTTGGTTTTCTCAGCTGCCTCTCACACAAACGTTCCCACGCTCTCCAGTTGTTGTGTTTTTTTTGTTGCTTTTTTTTACTCTTCTCCCTTCTCTGTAGGTACTGGAGACATGTGTGAAGAACTGCGGTCACAGGTTTCATGTCCAGGTGGCCAGCAGAGATTTCATCGATGGTGTGTTGGTCAAAATCATCTCTCCCAAAACCAATCCTCCAACCATCGTGCAAGACAAAGTGCTGTCGCTCATACAGGTATCGGGGCTTCCTCTGTCAGTGCTGTTTCTGTTCCCGTTCACAAACAAGCCGCGCTTCCCTTGCAAAATGGCGGGATACGTGACATCATGAAATCGCATTGTTAAACGACAGTTATCCTGCGCAGTGTAATGATAACAGTTATCTTTGTAAATGGCATCAAGTAGATCAGTCAGCGGTGGAGTCTCCGGGAAGCCAGCTGTTGCACCACACACGGCAGCCTCTGGTGCTATCCAGTTACGCCAAGTCACCTCAGCCAACAGGCGGCATTCTCTTTTTCCGCCATCCTCTAATTATTTATAGGGATTTGTTGAAGAAGACCCCACGGAGACTCCTCTTTTAGACTCTGGCTTCCTGTCCTTTGCTTGGCCTGTTTACCCTAGAGTGTCTGTCTGGTAGTTCCTTCACCATTGTTTTTCTTTTTTTCCTCAGAGCAGGATAAAAATCCTCTTTGTACAGATATTGTGATGCAAAATAACTACTTGTACATAAAACTGTGTGTGTGTGTGTGTGTGTGTGTGTGTGTGTTGTGGCAGGCCTGGGCTGATGCCTTCAGGAGTAGTCCTGATCTAACTGGTGTGGTCCACATTTATGAGGAACTGAAGAGGAAAGGCATTGAGTTCCCAATGGCAGACCTGGATGCGCTGTCTCCCATCCACACACCACAGAGGGTGAGAAGAAAGAAATATACACGCACAGAACGCACGTGTACGATCACACAGTAATATCCTTAGTGGTCTTCTTTTCTTGCAGGGCACACCAGAAGTGGACCCAGCCATGCTGAAGTACCTAGCCCCTGCATCTCCTGCTGCCGTGACTCCTGCTCTTTCCCCGAGCCCTGCCTCTGCCGCGCCGATCCCCAGCATGCCCAGCCCCATCACAGCAACCCCTGAACAGGCACGGACAGCAACCTGTGACCAATGAAATGAATGCTTTGCTGCACTTGTTGCTTGTATAGTGAAGCCATTTCTTTATACACCCCATTTCCTTGTGCATATAGCAGATCACAAGAGCTTAGTTGGATATCAGGACTAACTCAATCACCTGCCTTCAAGAACATCCGCAGCACTGCTGGTACTGAAGAAGCCCTGAACGTTTTTTAAATGACCTCTGACCACCTGTGGTTTCAGATCGCCCGGCTGCGCAGCGAGCTGGACATAGTGAGAGGAAACGCCAAAGTCATGTCGGAGATGCTGACAGAGATGGTCCCTGGTCAGGAAGATGCCTCAGACCTAGAATTGCTTCAGGTTAGAGGCACATGGATACACTATGAGGTTTATCTTAACCAAATACATGCAACTTCACATGGATTTTAAGTTGATGTAGTTTTAAAGTTGCAAAGGCAACTCAGTATGACTATATATAAATATATCAAAGGTTCTGTCAACAGATCCTACTAGTATATCTACTAAAAAACAACAAAAAACACTAGGAATAAAGACTTATGCCAAATATTTAACTATATGAATCCCCACTCAATGTGAATTCTCAAAGCATTAAGCTTCAAACGTCCGCTTCAATGTGTTGGAGTTCTGTGCAGCCACCAGGGGGAGTGGTGTCTTTAGTTTTCAAAGGAACTGCTCAACTCACCCACAACTCATCAGGAGCCAGTTGGCAGTGGTAAAACAATTCCTGGTATTCCTGGCAATTAGTCAGTGATATACAAACTCACGCAGAGTTTAATCTCCTCAGGCCAAATCCTTTTAGGTATGTGCGACAGCTGCAAGGGTCTGGCCACGAGCTGAGGTGCCCGTGCCAGTTGTAATGGTCATGTGGCGCCGCTTTCTTTCTTTCATTCACAGATTTTTCACACAATTGAGCAAATATTTCTGACTTGCTCAACATCGAATGCCTTGTTAAAAAATAAACATAGTTCATTTTTCCAGATTTAGACAATGCTGTCCACCCAGTCTGTCAAACATTAGCCGTATCATATTTTATGTCCCTGACTAAATGATTTAATAGTGTTGTCATTAATAGATATACCTTTTGTTTGTGTGTGTCTGTCCATCTTTCTATAGCTCGCCCTTTTGTTTCTGTTTCTACTGGTTTGTCAATGAATCTACTGATCAATCTGTTGATGTGCCAATCTACCAAGGAGCTGAACAGAACATGCAGGGCTATGCAGCAGAGGGTGGTCGAGCTGATTTCACGCGTCTCTAACGAGGAAGTGACCGAGGAGCTGCTACATGTCAACGACGACCTCAATAACATTTTCCTCCGATATGAGAGGTACGATCAATCACATCATCAATCCGGCTGACATGACATGCTTGCTGTTGTTTTTTTTACGGTGCCGTGATTGTCAGAAACATCCAAGATGATGAACATCAAGTTTAGTTTTTCACTTTATTTTGTGCAGTTTTTGTCTGTCCAACACCTGAATTTGATGTTTTTTGTTCCGATATGTTCAGTGGATAAGTAATTGATGCTTGTTAGAGCTTTGTTGGTTTGCCAAACTTAACAAAGCTTATCAGTGAAAAATCCATTTTCTGAGAAAGCATAACACAGTTTGAGTTCAAACACCAGAAAGTTGCAGAGCTTGTACGAAGAGCTGTGCATAACTCCTTCCCTTTCAAACATTCTGCGGCTTCAAGCTGGTAAAATGTCTGAAGATGAGAGATGTGAAAGCATTTGAGCTTGTGGTGAAACATTCAAAGGTTTCTGTGCTGCTTGCAGGTACGAGAGGTACAGGTCGGGTAGAGCCGCACAGAACAACGGGGTGAGTACCATCAACAGAAACTCAAACCCCAAATTATCTTTTAGGATCGCTTGTTTTCTTTTTTTTTCTTTACATTTTAATACGTCTGAATTTGCATTGGCAATGTGTCTGACATTACGGATTCTTTGAGAGATTGTTTCGAACATAAAGATGTCCACGCAGCCATTGTAGTATCTGACTAGTATTATAACAGCATACACAATCCGCTGCAGTATTCAATTGCAATGCAGTTTTAGTTCTATTAAAACTGGAATGGCAAAGCAGAACAAGTTCCAATCTGCTACTCAGAGGGCACATTTGCCAGTATCAACGATTCGCCAGGGGGTTGGGACACCTCTCACTACATCCCACATAGCTGTTTATTTTTGCATTCTGTTGATTTTGTGCGCTCTGTTTGTCTGTTTGTGTTGTGGCTAGCTGATGGAGGCAAGTATGACGCTAGCGCTGCGTTCAACCCCGGCCAGTGTGCTGGTTTGATACGATTCGTGTCAAAATCAGTAGCACTGTGTGAAACTAGATGCTATGTCCTTCCCTCCCCGCCTCCTGTCTGTATTGTTCCTAGCATAGCCTCCAATCCACTATGCTATACTAACCTCCTGGCCCACAATGTTGTCTTAAATGTAAACCAGTGTAAATAGTCGATCCTGTAGATTTTCAGTAGTAACAAAGTGTTGGAAGAAGTAGTGATCTGGTCTGCAAGGTGGCCATCAACATAGAGGAAGGGGTAACAGCTGAGGGGGGCACATCTGAAACACGAGAGGTTGCCGTTGAGCCCTTCCGCCACTCAAGATATCAACGGTGTGCTGATTATTAAGGGACGGTAACGGCAAGTCCTATGAGCTCAACTCTCTGTATACAAAGAGCAAACACTGACATTTATAAGCATTCTTCATCTCTGTTTGCTCATCAATTTGACAAAACCTAAAAAGCACCGCATATTGACGCTGTTTCATACTTTTAAATCCATTCATAATTTCCTCCCCCTGTCCCGTTTCCAGATGTTGAATGAAGCCACAGAGGACAACCTGATAGACTTGGGTCCGGGCTCCCCTGCCGTGGTCACGCCCAGGATCACCTCCAGCCCTCCGCCCAACTTTACTTCCGGGGCCGCTGCCTCTCCAGCCCGGGACCCCCCGACAGCCTCGCTGTCCTCTGCACTAGCCGGTCTGGGTAAGAACGAACTGGGATCAAGTCCAGTGTTTTCCACAGGATTCACCTGCACGCAGTTCTTCCTCCTGAATTCTAACTTTTATACGCATACGCTCACTCTCATCAGAGCTGTAACGTCCCTCCTCCCCGGTTTCGCGGACCTGGCATTGGAGGAGCAGAAGAGTGTAGAAAATGCTCATAATTCGGCTCCTAATGGGAAATAGGCCCGGCAACATCACTCATTGCTAGAAACTCATCCTGACCACTGCTAGCTCCCCTTTTGGTCTCTAAAAACTCCCCGCTGTAGTATTCTCGAAGCTTAAATATATTGCCGTTCTTGACGTAGAGGCATCTACACAGTGCCAAATCTTCATCAGCATTTTTTAAATTCAGTCCATTTATCCCGTCACTCCTTTCCGTACCGTTCCTTTGAATCTTTCTTCACATTAATCCTCCATCTCTGCCTGTCCCCTCTCCAGATGTAGCTTCAGACAGCGTTAGCGGGACCCTGTCTGCTCTGTCAGGCCCAAACCAGGATGACTTTGACATGTTTGCCCAGACCAGGAGCAGCTCTCTGGCTGAACAACGCAAAAAGTAGGTCCACATTTTGCTTCTGGGGCAGCCCATATCCTCTCATGTTATTATCCAGGGTGTCATTTATTTTAATTAAATAGCTATTCATAACTACCTTATATAATATTTAAAATAAAATCCACCAACGGGCACATTTTGTTCCGTGGTGTTCACCGCATACAAGTATTTTTTGTGTGTTTTTTTTCATGATGAAGTTTTATACTTTACTTTTTGATGTGCACACTGTCCCTTCACCTGCCCTCGCTACATCTCCTTGTGTCAGTTATTTCCTCCTGCGTTTCCTACAATGGCTCTTGAATACCTCCGGGCTATGACTGTTAATCTGCTCTTTTCTCACCCAAGAACTTGTTGCCTTCAGCTGTGTGTTGAACATTAAGGTGGAGAGAATAAAAGCGATAATGTTGCTTTATCACTAAGGGCAAGAGAGACAAGAAGTAAAATATAGTTCAAGATAATTATAGTATAATCCAAATGGGTGAGAAATTTTGATTATACTACATTCTGATTATATAACATATATGTTAATAAAGGGAGACTTTTAGGGTGGATTTTCCTTCATTTGTCACATTTATTATTTTAATTTGTTGCTGGTGTTTTCAGTTTCTCGTTCTGCTGCTTCAGTGCTACACCTTATCTGTTATTTATGTTTTTCGTTCACAGCGTAAAGTACGAGGACCCTCAGGCTCTGGGCAGCCTGGCCTCGGCTTTGGATGTAAGGCAACAGAACGCAGGAGGGGTGAGTACACTGATGCTTGGAGTTTCATGCAGCTTTCACCCATGTATGGAGTGGGCGGTGCTGTGTTATTTACACGGCTGACAAGCCATCCCGTACCAGTCCGTCCTCAGCCCCTCGGCCACTCCCTGCATGTGATGGTCTGCAACACTGTCTGCTCTACAGTGATTCTTGTCCCGTGTGCAGTGATACTCGAACTCTGAATAGCTAAAATAAATATCTCACAATGTGGTGACTGTACAAGTGTTGAGCATTCCCATAGGTTAACATAAATACCTACTCAAACTGGTACCATATGTGTCATTTTGTGCATTTCTTCCGGGTGAATATTTGTTCTAGCAGTTCTGTCTCTTCAAAAACATGAATTCACATTTCTCACATTTCTTCAAACCAGATATCAGCTCTCTTTTTTTAATCTTTCTCCAGTTTCTGTTTATTTAAATAAAACGCCACACAATACGTTTGTAAAGTCACGTGCTAGTTTCAAGATTTCTGTAGTCATTCTCTCTGTCTGATCACACATTGCAATATATTTGCATGGTTATCACTATGTACACAGATGATTCTGAAACTTGAACTGCCGCACACACATGCAGACACACACACACACACAGTGGTGATTGCGCACACCATCCCTTTTTTCTTTTAGTTTAGTGCCCTCTGCCTCGTACAGCATTTTTACTTGAGGGAGTTCAAAGTCTTTTCCCCCTTTTTATTTTCCTCATTTTCATCTTTATGGAATGAACCTTTTACCGTTCTCTTCCGTTTTCTCCCCCTTTAAATGGCAATCGTGTCTTGCATATTTGCTTTCTCCTCTGTCTCTCTCTCTCTCTCTCTCCGCACTGTGTGCTATGCTGTGGTGGGGGCCTGCTGCCTTTCTTCTCTTGTGTAAGGTGTTGTTCTGTTGTTGATTCAGCTGAGGGTAGAAGGGGATGATAACCCAGCAGATCAGGAGCTGCCCATAGACAGCTGGCTTATTACCCAAGGAATGGTGAGGACTCCATCCTCAGTGTGTCCTCCTACCCCTTCCTCGTGTCCACCGTCACCCCTGCTCTGCGCCTCCTGCGGCATCATCCATAATCCTCATGAGCTGCTCTTCATTTTCAGCCTCATCTCATTGCTCTGTCCTGGAATGCTCAAACAAGCCCAGTACCAACAGAGTTCCCCCTAAAAACATCCTCCTCCATGTCGAGTACAGATGTTGTGTTGGGCAATATGACGATACCTTACGATGTCAAACAGGGCATATGTTTTATTGGTTGTAGTGGGCCATTGGAGGCAAAATTGCAAATCAATAAACCGGATTTTTGATGGCAATTCTGAATTTGCAGGATTATCACGATGGTATCATGATTCAAGTATTTAATTTGCTGGATAAACCAAAAACAGACATTCTGTTGGTATTTTATTGAAACAAGCAGTTTATCCATTCAATTTCCAGAAAACATTAGGTATCATTGCTGTGATATAAGATTATATCCATATTGCCTACCTCTATTGTATTCTATTGACATAGACACTAAGCACTATAGCCATTACTGATGCCTTTCCCCTGTGGGGGGGGGGGGGGGGGGGGGGGGGGGGGGGGGGGGGGGGGGGGGGGGGGGGGGGGGGGGGGGGGGGGGGGGGGGGGGGGGGGGGGGGGGGGGGGGGGGGGGGTGGGGGGGGGGGGGGGG
>JAVQJD010050734.1:0-17026 GCA_036023655.1 Nannoperca australis
TAGGCAACAATGGCAAGGAAAAACTCCCTTTTAACAGGTAGAAACCTCGAGCAGAACCAGGCTCTAGGTGGGCGGTCATCTGCCTCGACCGGTTGGGTTTAAAGAAAAGGGGGGGGGGGCGGGGGGGTGAGCAGGAGAGAGAGAGCAAAAGGAAGGTGAACATACAGTACTACAGTATAACAGTAATAGCAACATTGGCGGTTGACCAGGAACACAGGGGCAGCAGGAGCAACCACAGATCCAGACTCTACAGCGCCAGAGGCAGAAATACCTGCAGAAATCTTTAGGAGAGAGAGAGAGAGAGGGGGACGAGAGAAGCACACAGCTAGGGGAAGAAGATGAATTAGTGACAAGCATTAATGGGATATGAGTGTCTACAAATGAAGAGGAGAGAGAGGAACTCAGTGCATCTTACGAGTCTCCCGGCAGCCTAGGCCTATAGCAGCATAAGAGAGAGAAGCACAGCTAGGGGAAGAAGGTGAATTTGTGGAGGAAAAGGATCTTAAATTCTATTCTGCATTTTACAGGGAGCCAGTGTAGAGAAGCTAATACTGGAGAAATATGATCCCCCTTCCTGGTTCTTGTCAGTAAACGTGTCGCAGCATTCTAGATCAGCTTATAGGGACTTATTGGGGCAGCCTGATAATGTAATTAAGTGAATAAAAAAAGGCAATCCTTGCAATCATTTGCTTTATGTGGGATTTAAAGGACATATCCTGATCAAAGATAACTTCAACATTCCTTACAGTGTCGCTGGAGGCCAGGGCAGCACCATTTAGAAAAACTATATCTTTATATAAAGTTCTTCTGAGGTGTTTGGGGCCAAATACAATAACTTCAGTGTTCGTCTGATTTTAACATCAGAACATTGCAGGACATCCAGGTTTTTATGTCCTTGAGGCTTGAAGTTTAGCTAATTGATTGGTTTCATCTGGCTTGATCAATAAATATAATTGGGTATCATCTGCATAATAGTGAAAATCTATGGATTGAAGAAATGGTATGAAGAAATCATTAAAGTTAGTTGATTATGGTTGATGAGAGAAAAACTGTCAGTTGCCAAGTATCATGCAAGAGACCAGAGTTTGATTCCCGCTGCAGAACCTCAAATAACATTCCCCTTTTGGTAACTGTAACCATGATCTAACCAAATGTTAACATAAGTTGCTTAACCTTAACCACTGTGTATTTGTCATAATCACAAACTTTACATAACTTTACATAACAATACTTTAGATACCATGTAAGGGATAATGTAGAGCGAGCGGGTCATTATTGCGGAAATAAACCCTGTCAGGGTGAGGCAGGACCCTGAGGGTGGACTTCTTTCTGCAGATTGTTATGATTGGATGTGGTCCTCCAGAGTCTATGATCCATAGCAATGGTCTGTTATTCACAGCAGCGACCTTCTATCAGAAATAACAGATTGTAGAATGCCAATCAGAATCGAGTATTCTACAAAGTCGTGTAATAAGTAAAGATAATGTAGAATTACTGAATGCAATCCAGGGTTTTGCAGATTCGTCCAATGTCGATGTTCTTGACTGGTAATAGGGCTGTGTAGAGACCCGTTGAGGAACTGAAATTTTGATATAGATAGATATAGACCCACGCTTCTTTATCTTTAACAAAACACACACGCACAAGCGGGTTCATTTTCATGTTTACACTCCTAAACTGTTTTTTTTAGCAGTGTGGTGTCATGTTTGGCAGGTAAAAAGGCATTAATCACAGACCTTAAGTCCTCAGCAGCAGGGCAGCTCCGGCCTCTGTGTTTAGTATGCAAAGGCAACAGAGCTTATTGACAGTTTATTTTCTCCTCAGCAAATTACATGTTTCCACCTTAATTGTTATTGGAGATGTTATCATGAAGCGGATGCAGCCTTCGCTTCTGAACCTGACAGTGGTGTGAAGGGGGCAGAGGAGAGGAGTTATGCAAAATAAGGCCCATGTATAATTAATGGAAGCCCCCCCCCCCCCACACACACACACACACACACACAGACAACCCTTCTATCCTCTTTAGGATGGACAGCTGGCGCCAGGGTGTCTTTTTGACCTCCAAGGGCTGTGGTTTTAAATTGAGATACTGAGGGTGAGGAGGGAATGGGAATTGGTAAAGGGCGGATGCTGAGACACACACACACACACACACACACACAATTAAAGGGGCACTAATAAAACAAGAAAATGTAAATGTTTGCAATTTGGGAAACTTCACATCTTCAGACAATTTTGGGAAATATTTTCGACTGTACACTTGCACATACACACACACATATATTACTTTGGACCTTCCATTTAGTACAATACTTTTATTCCGTAGTCTCTAATACATAAAGACAGGAGGGCTGAAAACCCGTTGCCTTTTAGGGAAATTTGGAATTACGAATGAAAAATATGGCGCCAGCGCAAATCATGTAGAAGTTTTCTTTGTGTGTGTGTGTGTGTGTGTGTGTGTGTGTGGGGAGGGGGGGGGGCACCTGGTTGTTAAGTTACTTTGACTAGTAATGCAAATTGAGGTAAGCCCTGTTCCTGTGTGTTGCCGCTACCTGAGCTAATTTTAGCTTTGTCACAACACGTACACAGCGACGCAAAGCAAAGTGATTGTTTTGCATGTAAAATCCCTCCTGACTCTGACGCTCCTCTGATCACAGCCGCTGTATCTTGACTACTTCTATATGGTGCGTTTGGTGTGTGCATCAGACACGGTGCTGTGTGTGTGTGTGTGTGTTGCTGTAATAGGAATGGAGTTTCACTGCAAGCCAGAGATGAGGGGAAGTGGCAAAAAAGAGGAACACAACTAAACATAATTACAATAAACAATAAAAAGATTGCTTTGCAAATCCATCTGTCAGTTATTTTTTAAGTTAATCATTTAGTCAATAAAATGTCAGATAATTGTGAAAAATGCACTCCACAATTTAGAAGAGTCCTTTGAATTACTTGTTTTGTTTGGTCCAAAACCCAAACAAATTCAATTTTCAATGAAAAAAAAAAAAGCTTCAAATTCATATTGTAGTAGAAACAGGCAAATGTCAAATTAGCTTGATATCAAAATTGCTTAGCCAGACCAATACGCAGATGTGAATAAGACTGGATCCTCTGAGTTCATTTTGGATTTCCAAGGGGCGTCGCAGACCAAAATGCCCCTGGATGTAATTGGATAGACCTACAACCAATCAGAGCAACGAAACGCGTGACGTAGCACAACAAACACATCAATCGTTTCAACAAAAGCTTTAAGTGCAGTTCTTCGTTATGCATTTAGAGAACATATTCCTTCCAGTTCCTTTAATACTAACAAATTCAGAACGTTCCACATCAGCGGCAGCCATCTTGTTTGTTTACAGAAATGCCTCTACGGCGCTCGTCTGAACAGTCATCATATCATACCCATCATAAAATGAACGGTTGGGATTGGCCTGACTTGGACCAGGTCAGCTGGAAATCTGTCAGAGCAAATATATCATGAGCTCGCACATTCGTCTGGTTCCCAGGCTACTCAATTCCAATTCATTTTCTATTAATTAACTTATTTATTAATCAACTGATAGTTTCAGCACTAAAAAAGAAGCACTGTTTAGGGTAGATGGGATGGCAGGGATGGTTTTTATCAAAGGTGCAAACACCTGCTTTCCTTTCAATAAAGAAAAACTTTTCCCTCTGTATGACATTTAGAAACTATGACCAAATACTCCAGCCCATGAGCAGCGTAGTAAATATGTGCTCTAGGTCAATGAAGCCGTGGAACTTTTGACCCGAAACCTGCTCTCTGTACATGTAAACATACACAAAATGACATCTCAAAGGCACATTTCACTCATCTTTTAATCCTCGTGAGGACATTTGTTGGTATAGATTAGAAGTACCGGAACACACACCACACACTTCCACGCGCAGAGTTTGACTTTTGCATGCTCTTGTCAGTTTACTTACTGTACTCCCTATCTCTTCATTAATTGATCCAAACAGGCTCCGATTATCTCGGCTCTTATGCAAAAAAAAAAAGCCAGAGTCACTGCCAACTCTTTCAAGATAGCAGAAGGCGAGACAGACAGAACTTTGGCTGAAACTCCTCCTGCGCCTTAATTCTTGACGGGGAAGCGCGTTAATATCCCCCCCACACACACACACACACTCACCCACTCCCTCTTATCTCCACCCTGAGCTTCTTTTGATGTCCCAACTCTAATCAACTCGTCCGGGCTGGCGCAATGCGCGTCTGACATGGGACAATCGTCGGGATCTAAATCGTTACATCTCCCCTGACATTACCGTGGCATTTTTGTCGTGGCAGAGGTAAGAAGAGGGAGGATTGGTTCACGGGGACCATAATTCTTTCCATTGGGTGTGTGGGGGGGGGGGGGGCATATTCATATTAGTGTGGAATTAGGCCCTTTTTAGATGTGCAGGAAATCCAGTGTTGGCTAGGAGAGCGGTGGAGTCCACACAGTCGTCCTTATCAGGGACAACGTAGGCCCTATTCATACCGACCGCTATCAGCATAATTCTTTTTGACATTTCAGATAAGCATCTTAACGGAAAGCTCCCAACTAGGCAGGCGGGGGAGTTGTCAAATAATGAAGGAATCCTACATGTTTACTACTAAAATATCAACCTTTTAAATAGGTGTCTGGGTTTGACTGTTATCTGCGGAGCCCTCGTCCTACCGCTTCCAGTATCTCTGTGAGGGACAGAGGTTAGGAGTGTGAGCGTGTGCGCTTCTGCTGATGATTTACATCAACACATGCAGACTCTGCAGTGTCTGCGTGTCGCCACTGTATCACAACATGCCATAACGCCATACATTAATCCTATCCGCTTCTAATCTGCTAATATTTCCTGGAGAATTATTGGTTTTATTGGTGCAAATGCACGGTAAACACAGCGCTCGCTCACCGTCCAGTGGTCTGCTGCTCCCAGGGTTGGTTGGGACAGATTAGGCATCTGCTGCGTTGCCTGTTTGTGTTCAGTTGTGGCTGGAAATAAACAACAAACAAATTATCCTTGAATTATGGATCAACTGGTCAGCAAGGAAAAAGGCCTCATACAAGTTCAGTCACAGCAGAGGTCAAAATAGAAGTCTAACATTATGCATTTATAGTACGCAGGATGACACACTTCTGAGATCATGAATCAAAAATTCTTTACAAGTTAATAAAGCATTAAACAGGCCAGGTCCAAGTCCTGTTTGGTCTAATCAGGTCAGGCAGGGTGCAGGATGTCTGGTTTAAAAAGCACAAGTATATTTCAGACTGGATGTTTGATAACCTCATATATATGATAATAATATAAACTTCATTTGTATAGCAATTAGTATAGCAACATTACATAGTCCTTTACAAGTAAAGCAAAACAGAAACAGAATTAATAGCACATGCAAGTAGAAAACAAGAAATGAAATGATAAAACACAAAGTAGTGATGAATCTAGATGAAAACAAGATGTGGAGTGGGAAAAGCACAGAGAACAGATTCAATATTCAGAAAGGCTTTTTTTTATGGAATAATATTTTAAGAGAAGGTAAAACAATCACCAAAAAATCACCAAAGTCTTTTGAGTATTTATTAAGCTTTCAGCAGAAATGTGCACTCAAGGGGTGTCACAGTCAAGAAGGGCCAGGAAGTCTTATTGGAAGCAAGTCTGTGAGTGTAGCAAAACCCAAACAAGTTAGCAGTCAGATAAGGAATCCCATAACAGAATGAATTCCTAAGGGCTAGCAAGGATGGACAGAAAGACAGTTTCATAGCAGAGAATGCTCAGGAGACATAAATCAAATCAGCATGATACAGATTAATATGGATAAAGAGTCAATTTCCATCACACTATATTTATATATTACTGGACATTTGTCGCTGGCACTGGAATTATAGGAGAGCTACTGACAACCAGAGTTAAAGTTCTTGTGGCAACTTCCTCGGCCTGCAGATGTGATTCTGATTCTCCACTTCCTTTCAAATCATTGGCAGAACTTAAATAAACAACTGCGCACTGAAACCGAAAACTCCTGAGCACAAACTCCAAAAGAAGAGCACGTCACAATACTAGCCACAGCCCCAACGCCGATGACAAAATGAATAATAATCAAATCAAATCAAATGAAGGATGACACTCTCAAGAGGCATCAAGTGTGATTTTTATTCTGTGCGAAACACAAACGGGTTTTGTCTGGAGGAAAGACAAAACAGCGGTGTGTCAAGGTAAAGTGTATTTATTCTGTTGTTGCGCAGAGAGAAAGAAAAAGAAGAGTGACTGAAGGAGAATGTCACTAATAGGACAGAAATAATCAACAGCAGCGCCTGAAGAAAGCTGCCACACATGTACGTTCATATGTTAGAGGGCTGTGGCCAGTCAGCCACATAATAGAACAATCACTCTGTCACTCATCCTCTGCTTTTCCTATGGCTGTTACTCTGTCTAAAAAAAAACAAAAAACCAACAAAACCCTGTTTTATCCTCTTTTGTCCTTTTTCTCCTCCTGTCATTTTCGTCTTCCTCTTCCGTCCTGCTCTTTGTTTCCTCTGTTCTACTCTCAGATCCGTCCTTGGTCACCGTCTCCCATTATTCCTTCATCATGATGCATTGTGTGTCTTTGGCAACCAACTATTTTAATGTGTCTTTCCGAGCACATTTTGTCCTGTGAACACTTCGATGAAAAGAATCTTCTTTGATATGTCAGGATGAATCACATGGGAGTGATTAAACACATCAACTGTTGTGTCTTTGTGAACTTCTCTCACTGGATGTGAGCAGGTTTATGAGTATGAGGGCACAAAACTTTTCAGACGTGTAAAAAACCAAGTCAAATTTCGAGACTGCCCTTCCCTAAAATATTGCTGTATAGGTCGTCCTTGAGAGCAGCTTATTAAGAGCCATATTTATTTGTATTGTTAGGCAGTGACCTCTAGTGGCCGTAGTAATTATGACGAGAGAAAAGCAAGAAGTCAGGTGAGGTGTTTTGTGTTCCGTGTTTAAATAAGTCAAAGCTAACTTACGTAAGATTTAAACGTTATGTTTTGAAAGTTAAGTAATGTAACTCACAACCTAACCAAGTAATTTTGGCGTCTATGTATGGCGGCATATTGCTGCCAAAAAGCGCGTGCGCAAATGAGAGGCTCGCACGCGTAATTTAAACAGCCGCGCGCGTATATTATTTCTGTTAGCGCTTCCACAGCACTCGCCAGCAGAATATTGCTGCTCGTGCAAGCAATATTGCAGGTCGCGAGGAGAAAACTATGCTTTTCGCTCGCGCAGCATCTGACGCATCTTTCTTTTCTTTTTGTCAGTACGTGGGCGGTGAGAGGCAGTCATTGTTTACCTAAATATAATTGGTCACAGACTTCGCCTTTTATGATCGGACGCTGGTTTTGTATCGGCTCAGTGCAAAAGAAAGGAGCAAGATAGACACAAGTAAACCAAAAATCTAATATTTTAAATAAAACAGGCCAAACTAACACAATATGGTACACAAGTGTAAGTAGCTACTGAGCAAGAGTGAACACAAGGAATGACTTGATAATTAAGTAGTTCCTGAATAACTGAATTCAGTTAGGCTCAGTTACCTAAGTCTAACTGAACTGCAAAGCGTTTCACAACGTTAACCACGTGTTTATTGCTGTCACCATGGCGACGAAGGTCCAGTACACCTGTCGCTGGTTTGGGAATAAATCGCAAACGGCCTGTTCTGTCGTTTAGGTATAAGGATGTGTTTGAAATTTGACTTGCGATTTTTCGAACATGAACGCACAGTTGGACAGCAGCAATGAGTAAACGCTGCTCTCTGCAGCAGGCCGGTGCTTTGTGGACAGAAACAGCTGAGGCCTGGCTGTTACTTAAATATTCAGAGAAACGGGACAATGGGAAGATACTTTACAAAACGGGTACAACTGTATGCTCTTTTTAGATTAAGCCTCAGTCCTCAGATCATTTGACTTTTTAATCCCTTCCTTCTTATTCTAGTCAGACTCATTTCTGTCTCATCTTAGAAAACCATGGACACTTTAATGATAAAAACACAGCATATATTCATCTTATTTTCCTCCAGCAAATTGATAAACTTGTGAAAAATTCCAATTCAGTCAACAATTGACTTAACTTAAAGCTGCACTAATGACAACTTTCATACTCGCTGTGGATACAGTGACTAAGTGCAGCGTGCTCCTGCTGATGACTCTACTCTCCACTCTACAGCTCCCTTCAGATCCAGAGCTTTTTCACCCTTTTTTTGTTACATATGTCAGCATTGCGCTTACAGTTTGTTGTGCTGCCCCCAAGTGGCCAAAAAGTGACTCAATGCAAATTTTTTATCAATTGACAGAACTTTTACTGAAGATTAGCCACAAATTGGCAGGTTGCTTTTTCAGAGTGCTGCTTTTTACGAAGGTAGGTGGTCAGGTCTGGTCTAGTAAAAAAATGTATCCATCAGTACATATATTATTACATGGATTTAAATTTGCTGTGTTCACATTGAATGCAAAGCGGATTTTTGCCTTGCATTACTCGCACGAAGTTGACCGCCGGATGATTTGTCAATGAATAAACACAACATGCAACTATTCGACTTACTGGGTTCATGAGATCATCCGGAGGCATACTGAGCTCTGATTAAATTGCAATAAACGGATCAAAGCGATGCCGAAATAACTACACCATGATGCCAAGTGGTAAAAAGTCTGAATTCATGCTTTGTCAGGTCTGCAGACTACTTTTAAAATGCTTGTTTTCTGAATGGAGTTTGGATCGATCACGGTTAGAAGGGCTGGGATTTTCATTTATTTGTGTTTTTGCATTGACTTTGTATATAATAACGTTTGGTCCGATTAGCAGATTTATGTTGAGAGAATACCAGCATAAAAAACGCCTTTGCGATGCATAGTATCGTAGAAAAAGTCACCTGAACCAACGCCTTTCAAA
This sequence comes from Nannoperca australis, assembly GCA_036023655.1. Taxonomy (NCBI): domain Eukaryota; kingdom Metazoa; phylum Chordata; class Actinopteri; order Centrarchiformes; family Percichthyidae; genus Nannoperca; species Nannoperca australis. The sequence goes on from JAVQJD010050734.1 coordinate 8,917, forward strand.
AAGTGTTGCCCTCAGATGGATTGAACGATACAAAGTGCAACAAAATACAATGTAAAGACAACGAAACTGAGATAAAAAGGAAACTCAAAAATCTGTACACAACCACACATCAAGTTTTCCCCATGAACTGTATATTTGTTGGGTAAAAACTGTATTTAGTGTCAGTATATAAAAGTACACAGCACACTGGATATGCATTTCTAATCCTGTTTCATAGTAACAGAGTTCCTAATGAACTCATTGATTACATTTTAGCTGCCAGGCTTCTTTTAAGAAACTACTACACATTCACTCTTTATTTTTCTGGTAACTGTCAAATATCAACCTGTGTTATTTTATTTTATTTTATGCCAGAACCTCCTGTTGCTGTCCCTTCATTCTTCACCTTCTCACTTAGCAAAGCTCCGCAGGTTCAGGCTCCCAGCACTGTCGGTGTAGAGTTTGTTTCCTCTTTATCGGTTTAAAGAAAATATACAAAAATGTCATTATAGTTGTCATTTTCAAAAATCCCACTGTGGTTTACAGTTCCTTCCTAATGTTAGAAGGACATTTAGGCAAGTTTTTGTATATTAAAGTGTGTTTTGTCTTGTCAAATTCTCACCTTTACCGTGTCCAAAAGGTAATTACCAAATACATTTAGTCACAGTTTTCATTGATGAAAACACTGTCACTCTGCATCACCTGAAAAGCAGGCAGACAGTAAAAAACACGTCATATACTACACATTGTGAAATGCGTAGCAGCCCACACATATCACCCTTTTGCTTTATGCATTCCTGTATTTTTTTTCCCTCACAAGTATGCCTCCTCACTCCGGTGGCATATTTTCAATCATTATTAGAATGCCGGCAGCTCAAGGCTCGCAGGCTTTAACCTCTGGTATGTTTGGTGTGTGATAAAAGGCGAAAGCACTATCAATCTTTATTGTCTGGCCCGCAGACTGTAATTGCATTCAATAGTCCACTGATTCTCTTGTCTGCGCTAATGTCGGGGAGCAGAGAGGAGCCAGATGCTGTGACTGCATCACACTCGCGCACACACACACACACACACACACGTAGATAGACACACAGGTGCGCAAACACACAGTTCAAGCTTTTATACAAAAAAAAGAGAAAAATATCCATGCAAGGGTGCTCATACTGGAAAATACAGCAGGAATATGCACAGTAACACACACACGACACACACTGGTAGTGCGACAAAACCCCTGGTTGACAAATTGTCGACGGTATAGATTGTGAGCAGCTGCAAGTGTATATAGAAGAAGATTCCTCTTCTAGCTTCCCCGGGTCAGATTGTTTATGTGTATGTACAGTATGTACGTGTAAATGTGTGTGTGTGTGTGTGTGTGTGCCGGTGATGTCACCGCTAGGCCAGGGTCATGTATTATTCAAATTTAAGCAAGCCGACGAAGGGAGGGAAGAGAGGGGAGGGGTGGAAGAGCTGGAGGAGTGCCAAACACTCGATTGGATCTCAATGAATAGTAAAGAGGCTGACGGAGGTAAGGAGAGAGAGAGACAGAAAGGGGTGGAGGAACCCGGAGAGAGACAATCAGCATGAGTGAGGTGGCAGGAAAGAGAAAGAGTGAAAGAAAGAGGGGAAAAAAGACATATGACATAGTAGAAGGAGTTATTTGGGTAGCCTCTTGTAATGCTTCATCCACACTCTACTACACTAAAATCCAACTGCTGCGTTTCCTTTTGTTATTCTACATAAGCCGGTGGAGTTTGCCGGAGTGTGAAGTGTGTTTTTGAGCTTTTGTTTGTGCATATAGGCACCCGCGCGTGTGCACGAGCGCCTTAATTCCATATTGCCAGTCCTCGGCGAGTCAGGTGGCGGTGCATATTGCAGAGCCTCGCGCTGTGGGGCAGCCTCGATAAGACAGACGCAGCGAGCTCCAGGTAATAGATTTGGGCTTGTTTTCATATCCACACAGAGCGCACAAAGCCGCCAACCAAGAGGATGGAGCCTGATGAAAGGCAGGCCTTTGATATTGGTTATGCCAAGACCACTTGTACATTATTTTGTTGGATTCTGAATGACACACACACTGTGTGTATATATCTATAGATATATATTGTCCTTTCTTCTCTGGTGATCTGTCAAAAGTTGTGTGCGGGAAATGAAACAGCGGTGGGATCCATGTTTGGGGTTGTTTTGTTCTGCAGTTACCATGCACTGATATTATGTGGCTTATATGTGGTGCTAATTAATGCTTTCAGTGGTACTGTTTTTGTTGCACTTTTAAGTGGGCCAAGGCTAACAGGCTAGTATCAAATCCCAGCTGTATTAGATATTACCGGTCTCTCCTCCAGTACAGTCGTACATTAGAGGCTGATTATTTCGGTGAGGTGAGGTCTTTGCACAGATTTGCCCCGATCACCGTAAGATCATGATTACGCAGCGCTACGTCCACTCCTTACAGTGCTGTTTACTGCTACGGCTTCTTTGCGCAGGCTTGTCTGTGCCGCGCATACATTTGCATGTTACACACATGCATTCACACATGCACTCAGAGCCAGTGAGGCATACAGCTTGCACACTACATAAAGTAATACATTGCCGAATATCAAAGGAAATTACCCTTCACCTTGGTGCATGGATCTTAGCGAGTTCCTTAACCAGAGGAATGGGCTTTGAACCAGGCAGATTCCCCCAGGGCCCGTATCCCGGCCCCTCCCCGGAACGCCGCGCCGGATAAGGGCCGTAATTCCCACTTTTAGGTTTCCATTAATCTGATCCTGACACAGGGGAGACGGGCTGCTTTGCATATCGCCTTCCCAAGATGGAGGGCTATTTACATGATCGCCTCCAGATTGAATATGATCAGTAGCCCACCTCCTCCGCCTGTCCTCCGCAGCTGAGACAGGGGGAAAAAATGCAGATTTTTTTTTTCAGCGGGTATTTGCTGCATTATCATGGGTGAAATATTATTCACTCAGGTATATTCGCCATAGCATTTCGATATGTCTCAAGTTAGACTTGATGGATACGTGTTGCGGATATTACAGCGGCGCACTTGATTCCCTTGACGAAGGCCAAATTTCTTTTATGAATGTGACAACAGAGATGGATAGATCGACCCATTTATCATCGCTCACTGATAGCGCTAATGTGAAGAGAACCCCCCCCCCCCTTCTCAACAAATGTGAGGAACACACAGTGAGCAGTGCTCCATTTGAAACCATGAAGGCAAACCCCCATGTAAATGTATCTGTAATGAACGCCGCGTACGGGAGGTGCATTATTCTCTTTCTGCTACATTTATTTCTGAATATCAAATGAATATGATAAATGTGGAGCGAGGGGGCGGCGTGGCGGCGGCGGGGGAAGCAAAGTAAGCCGAGGATATGAGATGAGTGATATTGTTATTACACCACCGACGATGAGCGGAAGTTGAGGCGGTGTGAGACTGTAGCGTAGGGGGTGAACACACACTACCTTACATTCTATGTCGCCTCCTTGTCCGTCCGTCATTATCCATCCCTTGAACTGCCCCTTTTTTGTTGTTGTTTTTTTCAGCACGTCAAGCCATGACACAAGTCCACACTCATGTGAGTCCCAGTTGTGAGCTGATACTCAGCGAGACGACAACAATGGGATGTGGAGGGGGGAAAAAATAGAATAACTGTAGAAACACCGCACCTGTTTAGTGCGATGAAAGCGCAAATCCGCTCTCACGCCGCGCCGCTGAAATATTGGTGACAAGGCTGAGGAAATGTGCCTTGTCTGTTCCTTCAAAGTGTTTCTGCTCTGGTAGCTGTAATCAAACCAGAGGTCCAGCAGGTTTTTTTAGTGTTTGTGTGTGAGATTTTAGGTAGAAAAGTCTTTTTTTTCACCACAACCTCACTTCTGTCGCATTTTATGAAGATCACATGACGCGTGAACCGCCGTCCAACGCCATAATCACCCACCAAGAATTTGTGCGTAGTGCTAATTGTCACCTCGGCGCACACTTCATGTAAACAGTGTGATAGAAACCCATCGTACGTCCTCTGTCACTTTGTCTCAGGCTGTTTTGGGCGCAGGGAGAAACATTCGAGCCTCCCCTAAGTGCATTTCATGCTTTTAATTGACACCATTGCATGTTAATTCGAAGCATGTCACGGATGTGTCACACCAGTAAGCCGCCAGTGGCCGACCTCATGTAATGTCGAATTACATTCCTGCTGCTCATCGGCGTGACAATAGATAAGCTTCTCCTAGGCAGCACCAAGCGGTTCAAACAGTCATGTGAAGCTGAGGTGTATTTATTTCTTGCTTGCTGTCCTCTTCACTTAGGAGGCTGCATAATGTTGTTGTTTTTAAATCCACTTCCCTGCCTCTGATCACTTTCTTTGTCTGTCTCTGAATCAAATTCTTCCTCTCATGGACAATAGCATGTGTCGCAGTAGGCACGGTTCATTTGGACTTTGAAATAAGGACTTCCAAATACATCCACACGTCTGCACCAACACATGGTTGTAGAAAGTGGTTCTGCAGCCTTAAGCTCTTTTATTACTACTGTACACAAGACATTTCAGGGTTCCCTACATTGATGACATTAAAATGTAATATTTTGTATGAATTTATTTTACTACAGCAGATTGGTCACTAGGGGCAGAGTGAGCCCATGACAGACAGGGCACCCATGGGGAGGTTACATGTCACAACAGTATGGACAGTATTCTTGTTTCATTTTTTTGTGGTCTAAATTAGTGTCACTTGGGGTATTCTTTTTGTGGCCAGATGACAGACACAAGCATTTGCCATTTGAAAAGGGCACGTTGGCGACCAAGACAAAGCCGAGCACGGCCTGTAGTTTTAATGCTAGAACCAGCAGAATTAAAACAGTCACTAAACCGAATTAAATCGTTTAAGTAAGTACCAACTTAGTTTAATTAGAACAAATTATTTTTTTTATTTAGATACCTCTTAATTAAACTGACCGCACTTCTGCACGCCTTGGAGTATATCTGGCCATTTAGAGTCGTCTTAGCTTGGAGTTACAGAGAAGGACCACACAGCGTTACCCTACGCTGACTTTACACATTTAAAGGCCCACTGCAGCAGACTTTCTCCACTCTCCTCCGGACTTCAAAACAGCCTCTCTCATTAACTGACGGCACGTTGCCAAGCTGTCACTCTGATCAAAATTGGCCAATAGAAATGTCTTTCAGCGTAGGTCCCGCCCACGGAATAAAGCGGAACCGGAAGCACAACTTTTAGATTTGCAAGCAAAATTTTAGGGTTTGAAAGCAAAAGTGTGGAAAGTTTCTCTCTCAAACCATTTTTTTGACTGCTTTAATAAGAAACAAAAATCTCTCCATAAAATTGCAGCTCAGTTCTGAGACATGGTGTATGGAAACTGATGTATGGAGTTAAATAAAATACTCTTATGAATGATATTGTACAGGTATATAAAAAGACAAGTTGCAGAGTGCTATGAGATGATACTTCACTGTACACAATATTGCTAGTTTGCAAAGTTACTAATACCTGCTGATTAGTAGGCTCTTTGTTACTGAATCTGACATCACACATGTTACAGAACATTAGTAATTCTTACTGAAAATATCAGTGTTTAGCTGTCATGATTGAAAATGATCATACTTTTTGGACAAACACTCCCACTTGTTATTAAGGTCACACAATTGTCTTGATCTCATTTGCACCATTTTGCAGTCCCAAGTGAATCAAAACAAATTCAAAATGGCCGCTGCAAGATGGGAGCTGTGAAAGCGGATGACTTGTTTCTGACGCCTCGTGGCCTGCGCGTCTCACACTGCTGTATCTGGTCGAAGAGTGATAGCACTGGTCCCAAGAATAGCTCCAAATTATTCATAGCGAGGTATGACAAGCTCCGGTGAAAAATATGACTGTGTCTAAGTCCATTGCTGCAGGCCAGGGGAATAGATTAAATACAAAGCTGTTAGCTGGTAAGTAATACACCATCAGATCAAATGACAGAAACCTATCACTGGACAGACACACAGAGACGATATGTCATAAATGATATTGTCTCTGTATCACACATCTCTAAATCCATTGATGGATAATTACTTCTGTATGTTCTTTATCAAGACACAAGAGTACAATACGAAGGAGACATACTGTAACATTGTGTAAGCTTTACTGAGAACTCAAAAGAATACACTTTAGAACTTGAGAAACCAATCACAATTAAGACACTTGACAACACTAATAATATTTGATGTTTTGTGTCTGATTTTCTGTGATTTTTAGGATTGCTTTCTCTGCAGGTCGTCTCAGCTCTGCAGAACCTTTTTGCTTCTCCAAGCATATTGTTTTGGTTTTCCAGCGCATAAATCCTGCTTTCATCAACCCCATTTCCAGGCGCAGAAAGCAGCTGTTTTCAGGGAACAAGACTACTGCTCTGTGAGGTTGTACTTACGTACATGCTTTTATCTAAATGCTGTAATCAGCATGCTAACAGGCTCGCAATGACAATGCTAACACGTTGATGTTAAGCGGGTATAAATATTTTACCATGTTCACCATCTTAGTACAGCATGTTAGCATGCAAAGTACAGGTGAGGCTGATGGGAATGACATTCGTTCTGCAGGTATTTGTTCAGAAAACAAAGTATTGGACAAATTATAATTTTGACTTCATGACATATTGACAAATTTCATACATTTAATGGTTGCTAAGACATTTAACTAAAATCTATAACTATAATCTAACCAGCACCAATTAAAGGTTAGACAGATAAGATAGATAAGAGACTAGCTGGTTAATATAATATAATATAATAATAATATATAATATTAGAAGGAGTGGCCAGAAACTCCAAATGAATGCTAATATAACAAAACAATCTTAACTTAAGGTCCACTATCTCGCCTGTTCCAGAGCTTTCTACCGTATCACATGGTCTTCATTAGCTGATGGCGTTTGTTCAGTTGTCACGGCACTGTAGAGATTAAAAATTTTCCATTATTCTGAGCCCTTTGAGGATTTCTCATCCATTTTGGCTGAAAAGTGAGGTAGCTGACAAAACAATCTTAACTCTACTGCTAACGGTGCTCTGTATCTGCTGGTTGTTACTGGGACACTGTACAGCCAGAACAACTTAGTGAGAATATACTAGTGTTGTGTTTTCAGCCCCCTGGTGGCCAGGAATCCAATTAATGCAGTTTAATCACATAACATAAACGTTCATGTACTACATGCTTGTGAACACTCTGTTATTAAAGAACTGTCAGCTACGATATATAATGAATTTGCTTTACTGGCCATGATGAATGAAAGATGTGGTTAATAAATGTGCCTTTTTGTGCTGTCTCTCCCCCCAAAAACACACAGAAAGGTGCTGTATTGTCTGTTCTATAGTATGGAAGACATGTGGTGGTTAAATGAATACATCAATAAAAAAATACTCTTTTAGTAAAAGTCCTACATTCAAGTATTATCAGCAAAATGTAGACTGTAGATTTGCCCATTTCATAGAGTTATGAATAGATTATATTATTGGGCTTTTGTTACTGATGCATTAATGTGTGAGTAGCATTTAACAATTGCAATTTCTCAATGTGGAGAAAATGTGCGCTACTTTTATACGGTTGGTCCCCAACACTACAAAAAACAATAACTTTATTTTCTTATGTCAGTACATGTATTAGTGCAGGAGCAGGTTTTTAATTTAATTGAATTATGAAAAACTGATACCTGATTTAAAAAACTAGAGGAGGTTGAAATGTTCTTACTGCAATCATGTTTCTTGTGTTTGGAGAAAATATGCTTTGAGGACAAAAAAGAGATTTTGTTAGGAAAATCTTAATTAGTAAAGTAACTAGTAACTAAAGATCTTAAATAAATGTAGTGGTGAAGTTGTAAATATTTGCCTGTGAAATGTAATAGAGTTGAAGTATAAAGTATTGTAAAATGGGAATACTGTGTAAGTGACGTACCTCAGAACTGTATTTAAGTACAGTAGACAGCTCAGTGTGTTTGTCTCTGCCGCTGTTTGTCACGTACAACCATAATGTAACCTGACGTTAGCTAGCTGTCATGTTAGCAAAGGTTAGCGCTCGTTGCAGCGGAGCTCTGACAGACCAGCATAACGCCAGACAACTTGAACCCAGCCCGGTTCTGTGTGAGCAA
>JAVQJD010050736.1:0-13325 GCA_036023655.1 Nannoperca australis
AGGTTGTTCTGTTTGAGGAACGTGGACAGTTGGTTAAAAACGGCACGTTCAAGTGTTTTAGACAGAAATGGTAACAGAGATACTGGTCTGTAGTTCTGGAGGAGAGATGTGTTGAGAGAGCGCTGATCCTCCACACAGCTGTGCCTCATCCCATGATCATCTCCTTAGCAGTTAAAACCCAGCTCTTCCCTCCAATCTTCGCCAGATCATTCTGTTCCGTGGCTCCTGATGACTATTGAGACTAGCTTCCTTTGTATTTGCTGTATTGACGTTTTCTCTCCCTGTGCTCCAGGCCATCTATCCACCCTGAGCTCCACCCATTTGACTCTCCTCCCTTCTCCACGCTACTGCCCTGCTTGGCCCAGCCTTGGCTCATGTGACCTCTTCCCCGTTTAATCTCTGTGTGGAAATAAAACTCAAAACTCAAAAAAAGAAAAACTCAATTGTTACTAGCCTGTGTTTGCGTTCTGCTTCTCTGGGTTCACTTCTGCAGTCGTAACAACTCCCCGTTACAACAGATTTTTACATGATCATTTTCATGTTATGACATTTTACATATTATCATCACATCATTATAAGATGATCCGGTAAATACATAGTGATTCCTACTCGTATTTAAATTTAGATACAGTGAAAGACAACAGGACTATGGTAACAAGGGAGCGGATATTGAAAAATCGAGATTGCAATTAATAAAACCACATTACACTGTAAAAAAAAATTTACATTCATCCTTGAAAAACAAATCCTTGGTTGATCAGACAAAATGCCCTTCTCTCTCCCTATTTTCATCAAATCACCACATTTTAAATCTTAGTTCTAAACCTTCACTGAAAGTATTTGGAGCACTCCCCAAGGATTAGAGAAAGACATGTTTGGTCTTTAAAATGGGCAGCATTTTGTTTTGTGGCAGGTTTTATTGTAGGTTCAGAATGAACAAAAGGGTAATTTTCAAGCTGTTTAATTCATGAGATTGTGACTGGACTGAATGTGTTTATTAGACTTTTGCTAGCTTTGTATGCCAAATGTACTGTATTTATTTGTATTACAGTCTAAACTTCCATTTGCACTGGATTCTCTCTTCCTCTAGGGGAGGTGGTGTGATATTAACATTATCTGCACTAGTTAGTGATTTTAATCAGAGTATGTGAGTCATTTTTCTTAGTAATAATTACAGCCACAACTATATTCTGCACTGTAACATAACTTGCTGTTTCAACATAAAAACATGAGTGAAAGGGCTGCCTTAAAATTTTAAGTTCAATCAAAATATACAATTTTTTTTTGTAACAACTAAATGTTATCTTGATGAAAAATCACGTGTGAACTCTTGTCTCAGTTTAGTTGACTTAGGTTTGTTTGTTTATTGAGCTGCTTTTGGTAATTCTCTGGATTAGTAAAATTATTTCAACCTAATTAAAATAATCTGTTGTGTAAACTCTTGCCTTAGTTTAGTTGATTTAGATTTGTTACTTCATTGAGCTGCTTAGTGTAGTTGTTAGAACTTTGAAATCTGTTTCAGTTAAATAAAAAAGGTCAATTTACTTGATTTAAATGTGTTACTGTATTGAAGTTCTTGGGTAATTCTTTGAACTTTCCATTATCCATTTGAGAAAAACAATTTTTACCTGTTGTCTTAGATATTACATTAAATTTGTACATTTATTTAAATCCATTTTCAGTTGTTTACACAGCTAAATCTATTTCAGATTGCCTATTTGACATAATTGTATACTTAGAAAAACCAAATAAAAATAATTTCATTTAAAAAAAATACTTAAAGGTGTTACAGTAATCAATGATTCCATGCAGCAAGTTTGTTTCAAATAGAAACATGACAATTACAAATAAACATCAAACGTTTATTGCTCTGCATATGAAATAAAACCTTGTGCTTTAAAATTCACAACGTAAAGTCTTAAATGTATTAAAGAGATAACTATTTTAGAAGAATGAGTGTCTTTACATTTGCAGCATTTTTCAACTTCTAATGTGCTCAATAACACCTGTCACCATAAAACTGAAAATACAAAAATAGCAAAAAATAAACCCTCACTGTTAGGTGCCCGCACAGATCAGTGTGAACATACACAAAAAAGACCAAACATTTGTCTGCATTTACAATCTTAACAAATTCTGTAGAACCAACTGCTCTGAAATTTGGTACTGCGTGCATCTAAAATGTTTTTAGTTGATACTGTCGAAAAATGTGGTCATCCAAAAACGTCTGCTCAAGTGCAAAACCCAAAAGAATTGTCCATTTGATAGACTGATGACTCACTTGCATGAGATGAATGGAGATGAGTTTCTTAAACCATGAACAAGTGAGTAACACTACCTTCCACAAATGTTCATTAGGACTTTCCAAAAACTTTACCTAAGTTCCTTTGGATAGTCTTCGTTGAGAGCAAAAACGAGACTATTAGCAAAGCAATAGAGAGCCAAACTGTTACCTTTGGGTGATGCTAAATGGCTTTGGGTAACACTGTAATTAGTTCTGGGAGTATTTTGAGAATAAAGTACAGACCTATTCTCCCATTTCTTACGCCAGAGATTATGTCGATAAATCATAAAATGTCTTAATTTGAACCATGTAAACCAAAATTTTATATTTTTACTATCAAGTATTGTATGTTTATCTGTATTAATGTTATTTTCCATGATTTTGTGTTTTCATTTATAGAACATTTATGTTGTTTATTGACATAATAAACATCCACAGAGGTGATACTTTGGATGCAATCTTTGGGTGGAATAAGAAACAAGTTTATAGATTTAAATTTTGTTTACCAAATACTTTTTATGCACATGGACATAAGAGCACTGGAAGATTCTGGAAATACATTGAAAAATTGTGCTACATGTTGGAAAAAAGTGTCAGTTACTTTTAAATTACGCTTAAATATTATGCTTAGCTCTGACTTAAATGTGAATAATACATGAAAGACTGAACCTGGGGCTAAAACTAGAGTATGAGAATGTGGCTTCACAGACAATGTTTCTTTATGGGACTAAATTTATTGAAAAATATGAAACATCTGAAGTCCCTGTCTTTTAATGTGATCAGTATTACCATTTAATCAGACTAATCAGCACATTCGAGCAGAACGTGATATCCAACTTCCCACCTATATACACAAGTTTTCTAAGAGTTAAAACACTAAATGTCCAATTACAAAACATGACAGTCTTTCAATTATCAGCTCTCTTTGAATGAGTTCATGTTGACAAAATCTAACTGGATGCCCTAAACAATAAAACTAAGACAATTTCAAACATTTAGCCATGTAATTATAACCTTTTCTTAACAGTTTGAACACTTACATCATCATCAAGCCATCTTGTGAGCCTGGTTAGCCCCACTATGCCACTCTTGGCTTTGTACAGCTCGAGGAACCTCACCAGTAATGGGTCAAGCCCAGCGAAGAAAGAGCCTTTCAGGTCAACAGATGTAAGACGAGCAAATTCAGCTTCAATCTGAGAGATGGGGGGAAAACAGAATAATTTTCTTAATAATCACTTAAAAGCATTTTGGACATTAAACTGGACATTTTGAATGAGTTTCAATTTTTATGAAAATGTTACATAATACATTATTCATTTATTTATTTTATTTATTATTACCACATTTGAAACAGAACACCAAGTTGACAGTATGTTAACTGAACTGTCTTGCTCTGTGTGTGTTATGTTAATGTGTTATGCATCATTTCACCAATTTGCCTCCAGTCAACCTCTCTTTCATTCATCTCGCTGACCAAAGCTGATCTCGCCATGTCAAGATCACTTTGGGTTTTCCCCTCTGAAAAACCTGGAAGAAAATTCACCTCTGACTTTTTGGCCCTCTTCAGTTTTTTTGACCTAGTTGGACTAGAGGTACGTGCGTTGACTTTGAGCTCAGAGCATCCGGCCACTTCCCATTTTGAACTTTAAACTAAACTTCCAACAGTACCACCCATTGACAGACCCTGGTTCTTTGAGACAAGGATGCTTGTTGACAAGAGCTTGGGCCACACAATCATAATCTTCACGTGTTGGGTAGGGGTTGTGGACATATATGGCTTCTGCCATATTTATTTAGATGTCGGATTTCATGTCCTTTGATATGTCAAGTAAGGTTCCGTCTCTGTGGTAGGCTTCATTTCCTTGCTTCAGTTTTAACTCAACATCAGAAGAAAAAGCAGGAATGTCAAAGGGCTGAGGCAGCTGACGTGTTTGGCTACCACTGGGGCCTCCTCAAGGGATGACAACGAGAGGCTTGCTGTGTCTAGAGTGGAGTCTGTGTGGTATGATGCACAAGCCTTGGTGTACACTTTCAAAGTAGCTTTATCTTTAGGAAGTTCTGATTTAGATTGCACAGTTCGTTATCAAATTCAGGGTCTTGACACTGAACCACAAGGTCCCACTCCAATCCAAGTTTCATCTTCAGAATAGCGTGGAAGTTTTCCCTTCTAATGTCATCTTCACTCAGGATGATGTGCAGGAGCATGATGATGATCTCTTTCAAAAAGAAAAACAAAGAACACAAACGTAACTTAACGTGAACATACTTTCACAGGAAAGGCTGGAAATAACGTTGGTTACGTATTGTAACCCCGGATTCTATGAGTATAGGCGCAGCCCTCTAAGGCTATCGCTAGTGGGTTTATCCCTTCGCGCACATGCGCAGCACTGAAAAACTTTAGTCCACGCCCACCTGCGTGATGGGCCTCATCAGCGGTCTCACCCTGGGTATATATTGGACTGAGACCGTGCAATCGGCTCCCAAATAGCTTTTTCTTCAGCCATTCAGATAGCCAGTGAGGCCCAGATCTTAGAGGGCTGCGACTATACTCATAGAATCTGTGGTTACAATATGTAACCAACGTACTATTTCGTATAGTCTATGCCTCTCTTGGTCCGTACGGTACCACAAGCACAGCATACCCTGACATCACAAGCAACCGAAAAAGGCTCCAGCCCGGCGCTGCGCCGTGTGTAAAAGCGTTCCGCAGCCACTCCATATGTGTGGTGTGTCTCCTCATGCTGACAGGCCAGGAAGAGAACACACACAGATCACTCACTCTGACAAAACACCCAGCACAGAGTGTGTCATGGAGAAGCGGGACACATCCCATAAATAAAAATGAATGAAAGAGGCGGGGATCCATCCCAGAAGAGATATACGCCTGTTTTACGGTTTCACAGAGCCAGTGAGACAGACGCTGTGCAGACAGAGGAAGCCCTTGAGACTGCTCCCTGTAGTGCACAAACAATCGCTGGAAATGGCACAACACAGCCGTGTGCACGATATAGCAGGATAATTTGCGCACTGGGCACAGCAGATGAGACGTCCAGCGTTATTACTCTCGACCTAAACGAGCTAATAATGCTCTTCAGCGTAAAAGCCAGGTTAGGGCGTAAAACAGCTGAACTGCTGTCTTCTTGGATTCTGAGACATGAAGGGGCCACAGAAAGAGCAGTTCCCCTCTTTGCAGACGTTAAAGCCAGCAACAGCGCCGTTTTGACTGAGAAAAACTCCAAACTCTTTTCCACACTCCTGCGCTGGAAAGGTGTCAATTTGGCTGGCCCTGGCGCTCTGAATAGTACGCACAACCTCATGAGAGAGACCCATCCTCTCTAAGCGTTCCCGTTCAGGGGCCAGTCCCACAGACGTTGGCCTATTGACGGGAAACTCCTGATCGCTCCCCCCGCCTGAGAGAGAGCGTCCCCGTGCCACGGCAATCTCCACGGTCGGCCTGACATCAGCCTCTGCAGGCACGAAAACCAGGACGCGCCCGTGTGCTCCGGGGGCGATCACAATCGCTGAGAGCTGGCTATGTTCAGCAGCCACCCTGGCGATTTATGTAGGCTGCCGTGTCCTTTTGTCCGTGTGAATCAGCACGTGATGACCGCGCAGCAGTGGGGCGAAACACTGGATCACTTTCCACACCGTGAGCAGTTCCAGTGCGTTTATATGGAGAGACATGCGCTCCGGCCACTGTCCTCCCACAACCTGAGTCAGGCACGTCCCTCCCCATCCTGAGGGAGACGAGTCCGTGAACACTGAGATGTGCGAAACAGCTCTGCCCAACGGGACTCCCGCTGACAGGGTGCAATGATTTTTCCAGTATGCTAAGTTGTAGCCTACAAACTGAGAAACAGACACCATGCGCCTCCGGTGACGCACGGGGTCGACACGCAGACGAATGAACCATCTCTACAGCCGCCTCATATGGAGGAGGCCCAGAGGAACCACTGCATGTCCGGCAGACATCATGCCCAACAGCTGCATGACAAAGAGAGCTGTCACATAATTCTGCGGCATGACGCAGTGGAGAAGAGCGCTCAAAGCCTCCGTCCGCTGCTGAGAGAGCCGCGCTCTCATGCAGGCCGAATTCAATTCCACTCCCAGATAAACGACAAGAGGGGAGCTTTTCTTCCAGTTTATCGTGAAACCCAGAATCAACAGATGCGTTAATAGTCTCTTTGTCTGTAACGCAGCCTCGTCTCTGGAGCGAGCAAGTACCAGCAGGTCGTCCAGGTAAAATAGTACTCTCATCCCCTGCCGGCACAGTGGCACGAAACGAGCCAAGCCAGAGCCAGAGCCGCCGTTGCATGAGCCGGAGCGCACTCTGGTGCAACCCATGGGGGACTCGGGCCGAAGGCTGCATTACGCACACGTACGAGTGCGTCCTTCTCACTCTCACACACTGAAGAGTGAGGAGATGAGACACCATGAGGGAAAGCTCTGAGTGTGTGGCAGAGCAAGTGTACTGTTTATGTGACGTGAAACCGCGCCGCTTGTTAACCTGAAGGTTAACGACAGCCGGCTCACACAGTGTGGGAGACGTGTGTGTAACAGCTGCGGCTGAGTAAGAAGAGTCAGGAGCAAACAGAATTTCAAGAAAACTGCTCTCCAGGGGATGATGTTTTTGTTTTATATCAAAACTGTTTTGAACATCAAATACACAAGCTGAAACATCTGAAACATCACACACAAGCCCCATAAAATGTCATTGTCTCCAGCTCTGTTTCCTCTGAGGCTCCAGAGGAGGGTTAGTCCAGGAGCACGCAACTCGACTAAACTTGAAAGCCCTCTGAGGGCCCGGCGGAGCCGCTGAATAAGCTGGCTGCGGCGGAGGAGGAAGAGGAGTTTGAGGAGGAGGCGCAGGGACACGAGGCACAGCACCGGCGGCCGCCGTTGGTCGTCTCTGCCGTTGGCACTGTTCCTGTCGGTCCCGGCTGTCACGTCCCTGACCGGGGGGACAGAAAAGCCGTGCAGCGGGTGGAGCCCAGGTGACGTGACGCCTTATGTTCTCAGCCTCTTCAGATGCAGACCTCATGACGGAGTGAAAACGAGGCCCGAACAGCCCGTCTGGGCTCAAGGAGATCCTTCTTTGAGGCTTCCGAGATAGCAGACTGCTGCAGCCATAGGTGCCTGTGGATCATTGTCTGCCATGCCGCGATCCTCGCCGAGGAGACAGCGACGGATGCACAGAGCATCAAGATGGTGCCGGCGGCCTTGCTAATTCCCGCTGCCGGTTCCGGTGACAGCGCGTCGGGCTGGATGGCCAACCTCATCATGAAATAAGCCAGCAAGGAGATGTTATTCGCCGCCGCTGACGTTTGGAAGGCACACTGATGGGAGCAGCCCGTGAATCGGGCAGTGAGCTGATTCCTGGCTGACAGGGGAACAGGCCGTCATCCGGCTAGCATGTTCGCCTGCCTTACACCAAAGAAGGCTGTAAGGTTGGATTCCAGAGGGGGAACGGGAGGGCAGCCATGCTCCATCAGCCCTTCCACCTTGGTGATGGGAACATAGGTGGAAACTGGAGCCTTTAGGTTCCGCGGGTCCACTGCCGCTCCCTTATGATAGTGCCGAATCGCCGGGAAGCGAGGCCACACAGGGTTCTGCCTGACTGGCTGGAGCTCCTGGAGGAGACCACCAATCGCAGGCAAGGCAGTTCTGGTGGAGAAGGGGACTCCTGGTTCCCCAGGAGGCACACCTAGTGGACCACCGCCGTTGTGCTCCCCCATCGGGGGGATGGAATGCGCGGGCCACCCACTCCAGAAAGGGGCAGAGTCATCCGACTCCAGCTCAGCAGGTCTACCAACAGGTCCAAGGCCTCATCCAGTGGATACTTGGGGGCCAGCGGCTCATCCTCGTCCATGAACGCATCCGCCCTCCTCTTGGCCAGGGGCAGGAGAGCGCATTAACCTAGACATTAACCTACCTGTAATGATGTTAAAACATATGTTGTGAAGGAATTATTTAAAATAATATTTTAAGTTTGGTGTTTTATTTTTGGTCAATATAGACAGTTAGATAATTTAATGCAGTAACACTTTATAGTCCGCGGTCCAAAACCATATTTGTTATAATTGGTAAACAACGCTGTAAAGACTTCTCTAAATGTCTTTCTTAGCAGCCCTCAGTATCCCACAATCCATTGTGCACAGTCACTTGTTTAATGGTGCGTTTAAGTGGTCCTACAAATGATCTAGTGAAAGTGACGGGTTGGAAATCCCCAGCAGGATGTGAATAAAGGAAGTCAGTCATGAACTCCACTGTTTGTTCTTGTCATAAACTTGCCCCGGTTTATGATGGTATTTACCACCACATTTTTGGCTGTTCATAGGCAACTTCCCCGTGGTCAACATATGAATTGACGCCTTTATGAGTTAATGAGGAGCATTTTCCTTGGTTTTGTCAGCTGTTAGAACTGGTTATGGTGAATCCTCTGTAGACCATGTCATTTGGGGAGGGGGACTGCATCAGATAACTGATAAACCAAGAATCCAAACCTGTCTGGAAAATGAGCATTTAAACATACAATAGCATGTTAAGAAACCATGTTTGATGCTTTCTGTCTCCACAGGAAGAGGACTGTGAAAAGGCTTACTTCAAAATGGACAACGTGCTCATTGATGATCGACGCATTCACGTAGACTTCAGCCAGTCTGTCGCAAAATTAAAATGGAAAGGCAAAGGTATTCGTACTGAAGCTGGTTTGCATGTTTTCGATGTTTATTGTTCTGAAGGATGGATAGGTCACATAATTGTTACTCCTCCTCACCTTGAGTTCGCTCTGACGGTGTCCTTGTCTGTTTCCTAGGTGGGAAGTACACTAAAGATGACTTCAAAGCCTACGAGAAGGACGTGGAGAGCCGATCCAAACTGGCTCTCAAGGATCAAGTGAAGCCTAAACAAGAGTATCCTTCTGTGTTAATTGGCTGGGATTTCCTTTTCCACTTTCTCTGCCTCATGTCAAAACAGTCTGCTGTATTTAACTGCACTGTCTCTGTTACGGTGGCCATTTCAAATTTTTTCTCAGTTTGATTTGGCAGACCTTTCAGCACTGACTTTCTCAACTTCCTGGAGATTTTCATAACTTTTCTAAAAGTTCCATGTATGACCTGCTAATTGAGGGGGAAGAGGAGGTGACGGGCCATCGGCACTCTGAGAAGAAACACAAGGAGAAGAGGCACCATCATCATACAGATGATGACAGCAGGAAGTCCAAAAGGCCCAAGGTATCTGCACTTCATAGCACATTTCACACATTCCCTGTACTCTCCAAATGCTTTTAGCCAACACAACCATGTTGTAATATTGTGTGATAATATCATGAGGGTGGAGTAAATTAATGAGCAGTTTCTTATGGCAGTGGGGTGATATTAACTTGAAGCTACAGAAAACTTCATCTAGAATCCTCATTCCAAGGCCGTGCCTAGGGAGGAGCGGTATTCCATGTCTGAGGAAACAGTTGACAATGCATACAAAGCATTTGAATCAGGAAATAAAATGTGTTACAGTTGAAGCAAAGAAAAACCTACAACAAGGAAGCAATTACTCTCGCCTTTTTACATTTATTTAATCACAAATCCATGATTTACCATTTTCTCTAGGTTTAAATTGACATACCATCAGTATTTTAGGGTTGTTATTCAGTACTGTGAAAGTAACCAGATTGTCCACACGCACCAGAGACTTCTTCCAAGAAGCAGGTTTACTCATTCATCTGGAATATTGTTGAGTAACTCCCTCGGACCCGGA
This sequence comes from Nannoperca australis, assembly GCA_036023655.1. Lineage (NCBI taxonomy): Eukaryota > Metazoa > Chordata > Actinopteri > Centrarchiformes > Percichthyidae > Nannoperca > Nannoperca australis. The sequence continues at coordinate 10,040 of JAVQJD010050736.1, forward strand.
ACAGGGACTTGTGTAAAGAGAGCTTCCAGATAACTCAGTAACCTGATTCTTTGAACAGGCCCCTGCATGCACACATGTTTACACATGGGTGCACACACACACACACACACACACACACACACACTCTCTTTGTTCTTTTCTTTTTGCATGGCATTTCATTTTTGAGTATAACAGAGATAGTTCAAATACCAGTTTCAAAATAAATTTGGAATGATATTATTTGAATTATTGCTTTTGTGATATTAACCTGATGAGGTGACATCATTATTACAATATTGTTTTGACACAACATTTGCATGGTGAGAATATAAAAGAGTGACAGCCATAACTTATGAATTCACAGCGTGTACCTTAAGCCGTCACACAATCAGGTGCAGTAGGTCTGCTCCAAGTTTGCTCCGGACGTTAGCACAAGATAGTCAGCAAGTATAATAACTTGAAAGAGAAGCACTTAATACTGACTTTAGACTGTATTTCATCAACTGACACTACAGCAACAATGCACTCACTGTGCAGCCTTCAGAAGACACCAATGTAATCATCAATAAGTAACATGAAATTATCATTTCTTAAACACACCGTACACATCTGGTAATCTAGTCTTGCAAGGCAAAGGGAAACCAAATTCATTAAATCACCTCAGAAAGGAAACAAGAATTTTTGTTTTCGTTCTCCTTGAAAAAATGAAAGAAATCCTTTTGTGCTTCAATCCATTAGTACAGCAGAAAACGATCACACTCATTAGACTCCCTAAATGCAGTAAAATCAAGCAGTAGTAATGCACATGGTCAACATAGAAAATGGGTCTTCTTTATAAGCAGCAGAATCCATGTGCTATTTAATGGAAATGAATTACTTTCACAGTACTTAAGATAACTTGTGCAGTGCACAGGGTAGGTCAGCAGTCACATAAGGAAGATAAAACTGAGATAGCTTCTTTCTGGCTGCAGGTTTAAACTACTTGATTTACTCCAGCAGTTTTGCCAAACAAACCAGGGGTTTTCATGGGGGACAAAGTACAAATACCAAAATGGTATTGACACCAGAAATGTTGCAGCTTCTATGTTTGTTAAGAGCACATGTCAGTGTGGGGCTTTCTGCCACTTATTACTGTACTTGCAAGGAATAAGTTGATAAAAGATGAAACAACAGATGTGGACATATTGTCGAGCCCCTTTAATATATATTTATATGTATAGTAAAACAAACCTATAACCAGCAGCCTGGCTGCTGTCAGATAACAGCGATTTGGCAGTGCCACAATAACCAGAGGCCTGTACTACAGATCAGGATTTGGGGTTGAGGCAACTTCAGGTTTAACTCTGGGTTTTCAGGGTTATGACAGTGGTTCACTTCTGCAGGTGCTGCACACCTTACCTGCTCTGCAGCACTGCCTACAGACCAATCAGTTTTCTTGGAAAGTGGCGTCACCATTTGTAGAAGATCCTGTGGAGCTAAGTGCAAGGATTGTGAGAGGGGTTCTTTTTATTTGAGATCTAGATTCTGGTCAGAGGGACTGACTCCCAGTTTCTCTGTGTATTTGTATCCTGATATCATTCTATAACAGAGACTGACTTAAGGGCTTTACAGTTACTCAACTAATCCCAGTTTACCATGTATTATGTGTGCATTTCCTCATTCTTCTTGCCTTACTAATATTTCTTCTACGTGTGGCCTTTATCTCCACTGCCTTTTGTTATGTGAAACACTTGTGTAACCCCAGCTTTGAAAGACGCAGTATAAATGAGTTTAGTCATAATTATGACATCAGATGTAGATGTCAGATCTTTATTTCAATAAGGCCCATGTACTCAGTAAATGGCTAAGCATGAACACAATCCCTGGCAGAGTATCCAAATCAGCGGGTTAAACACATGCAGTGAACAGTAGGTAGCATTGTTTACCTGAACAGTTGTGAAACACTTCTCATTGCTTCCTCCATGAGGTATGTTTCCTGTTCATTCGGGATGTTAGGGCAGTAATTTTGAAATCTCCTCATACAAAAAGCAAAGGCGTTACTAATAACATTATTGATGGCTCCATGACAGTGTGTCTGTATCCACCTGTCTTTTTCTAGAGTTCTATAGATAAAAGCAGAGCGGGGATGTTAAAAAAAAAAAAGAATATTTAGTTGTACCTAGAATAGTGCTATGAGGTTTCCACTCAATATGCACCATATTTCCATCATATATAGAAACACTGTACAGACATCTGTATGTATCACCCTAAGCCGCCATGAAGGATATAAATATGATGAAAGACACCACTGTCTCTCTGGTGGTTAAACTTTCTCATCATTGAAACAGTGCCCTGCAAACAGCCACTCAGACAAGTGAAGAACTTTTGGAGGAAAAATGTACCTTTTTATTTTTTTGTTTGTTCTGAAACCACATTCTGCTGCTAGAAACAGAATCTGAACATACTCTTTGACCCAGCTCTGGTTCGGTTAGGCTATCACACTGAGCAGGCTTCAGATCCTACTTTAGATGTTTATAATAATTAAATGATATGAACTCACAAATCCTGCTGGGTTATCATCCATTAAGGAACTCTTGTGACTTTTGTGCATGATACAGTCATACTTTGCTGTTTTATTTATTTGACGTGAATAGATTGTTACACTATCTTAAGGACTTTTCACAACATATCATAAAGCAGTTGTGTTGTCAGATATTCCTGTACAGTGTTGGGTTCTCTCTTTCCAGTGAAAATAAGGTGTTTCTTGGAAATGTACACTCAACTCAGCTGAAGGTGTTCCCAGTTCATTGTTTCCAGGAAGTACAGCAGTTTCACTGCTTTAATTGCTAAGCAGGCTCTAAGCAGGTGCTGTGGTAAATGTTGGCACCCACAGTGACGGCAGAGTTACCAACTGCATGAACAGAGCGTCACTGATGGATCACTTCTCTTCTACTTATAAAGTGCCAAATCATAACAGTTAACAGTGTCAGGGCACTTTTCATATAGAGCAGGTGTAGACTGTACTCTTTATAGTTTGCACATGCTTAAAATATCTGACTATTTTATAATTATTATAGTATTCCATAGTCATGAGATGCCCCTTTACATTTTTCACTTTGTTTTATTGCAGCCATTTGCTAAAATCAAAAAAGTTCATTTTATTTCTCATTAATGTACACTCAGCACCCCATCTTGACAGAAAAAACAGAAATGTAGAAATCTTTGCAAATTTATTAAAAAAGAAAAACTGAAATATCACATGGTCATAAGTATTCAGACCCTTTGCTCAGTATTGAGTAGAAGCACCCTTTTGAGCTAGTACAGCCAT
>JAVQJD010050737.1:0-15449 GCA_036023655.1 Nannoperca australis
TTTTTCTATTTTTATTTTTTGGTGTTTATTACAATTTTTTATTTGTTTTTTTTTTGGTTTTTGGTGGGGGGGGGGGGCCGCTGTTAAAACCTGCACTTAAATCAGTCAAAGACGTTTCCCCCTTTCGAATAATACGACTGTTTTCTTGTTTATTGCTGCACACATCATTTTAACCCCAGTGACTCGCAGGAGAAGCTGATAAACGCTCCATCTGAAAACGTGTCCAATCTATTGCGTTAATGCCGTTCCTTTAATTCACCAGAAGCTGGGTAAAGCCACCCTAAACACAGTGAACAATGAATGCACGGCGAGGTATTGATAAAAGGCTCTTCTATTAATCCCATTCGCTAAGAAGGGGATTACTGTAGTACATGTATCAGTAAAGCAGCTCGGAGAGAGAGAGTGAAAGAGGAGGGCGGGAAGCCAGGAAAATAAAGCAGGTGCAATATCCTGCATCACTGCATCATAAAGTGTTTTGCTCTTTGCAAGGCAGCTGGCATTAGCAGCATTAAGAATGAATGTACGAGTTCCTGCCTGCAGCTTCTGTGCAGCAGCAGACCTGCACGAGAGTGAGCTGCTGCTAGAGCATCCATCACACACACACACACACACACACAATCAGGATGCTGTTACTTGGCAACACCATTTCAAGGTAAATAGCTGCTGTAAAAAGGGTCAGATATGAAAAGGTACAGCAGCTCTTGTGCTGTAGAAGCTTTGTGATGCAGGTGAGCGTTGTGTCGGAGGCTGATGGGATCGTGTTCTGCAGCAGGAGACATCTGTTAGTTCTGCGGGGATACAAGCACACACAGCTGCGGTGGGTTTTCTGTGAATTTCAATATGTGTGGAAGATTGCATTTGAGGAATACGATGTAGAAAACCTGCTACATATATATTGCTCGAACATAAACAGCAACATCTTTGATCTAAGGGGCTGTGTGTGATGGACTAAGCACACTGGATCTTCCTACCAAGTCACCCCCGCCTTTACAAAAAGTAAACAGTTTAACAGCATGAAGGTCTCCTCGTTAAATCATCACAGCCATAGACGAACATCCAGCCTGTTGATTTTTTTTTTAAAGTCACGAAAACTACAACTCCCAGTGTGCATTTCAGCAAGAAACATCCAAAGTTACGGTGTTGAGAAAACTGCTGAAACAATCTGAAACTTCTTAAATAAACTGACAATTTACTGGTTTCTTCTCCATGGCAACGGCTACCCGAGGCTCATGGGTATTGTAGGATTTAGACCTGTCCGCCGGGGGAAAATAACCATTTCTCAGAGATAATTAAAACTTAAGGCCACGCGTTTGCTCAGTAGTTCTTTATATTATATATAATATTAAAATCCTCGCTCCGTTCAGGTGTTCTGGTTTTGGAAGACAGACTTCAGTCATTAAGTGAATGATGAAACAAGTTGCTTTTTTAAAGTCAAACAAAAAAGATTCACCCCAATCAGTTTTGCAATTTTCAAGCTAAATTACAGTTTTTCCTTAATGTGTAAAACTACATTTAAAAAGTCCAGAACAGAAGTGACGCCCAGCAGATACAACGAGGACTGAACGTGTGGGGAGCCGTAACTGAAAAGTGTGAACAAGCAGAAACTCTGTCCATGAAATTGTCCCCTGTACAGTGCAAACTACAAACATGGAGTAATTCAACGTGTAATTACAGCGTCTGTCGACACAGGCTATATAAACGTCTTCAATAACCGTCAGGATGAGCTGCGAGCAGCTGCTAATTAGCAAGAAATGTGAAAATGCAGAGCATTAATCACACGTACACGCCTCTGTGTCTGCAGACGAGTGTGTGGGTGTGTGATTACACTGCATGTACCTACAGTGGCCGGCAGGGGGCAGAAAGCACACGTTTATTCACTCAGGTGCTCACTTTGTTCTGATCAGGTGAAACAACAGTGAAAATATATACACAGCAAAGACAGTAGGGTGATCTCCAAGCAAAAGAAATGGGAATGTGCACTAACAAGTGAAGTCGGATCATATCATCCATTTTACTTTCATGAAGTTCTGCCCCGAGATGCTGATGAATCGAGAGAAAGTGCAGTGGGGAGATTTAAATTATTCCACCGCATCTGACAGAACTGAATATAAGATTGAGTAACTTTCTTAAAGGTGGTCACTTTCAGCAGCGCGAGGAGTTCCTGTAATGACTGGAAGTGCTAAAGTTTGGTAAAGTCGACTAATTAAAGTGTAGCGTCCAAGAACTTCACTTAGACTTGAAGATTTAGAATAAATTAAGCTCAATTCTACTCAAACTGAAGTCTCCAAACTATAGACATGTTCTTGTTTCTGTTTAACCAAGAAAAGAAAACCCAGCTACACCTCTTGGCCAGTCCCAAAACATACTTTAAATTAGAAGAAGCTAAATTAACAGGAGCTGCTCTTCCTCACCTGCCCACTAGTTGTAGTTTTAAACAAGTATTCAGTTGTCTGATGGGGTCAGAGTATCCAACAGTAGGCCAGAAAGTCCCGTCTAAACTTGTGCAAAGAGGTATTTTTTTTAACTTTTAAACACTGTATCTAACACAGTATCGAGTCTATGATGAAACTTTTATGACATTAGAAATCAAACAGCGTGAAAAATTCATCAAAGTTACACTTTCCATCACTTATTTAAGCTTTACGGCGCTGCTCTGGGGTCAGCTGAGGAAAAACTGTGTAAATCTGTACTCTGGTTTACGACTTCACTTCAGTCCACTGCAGAGTGTAACGTTAAAGTTCAATATCAAATCATGGAGTCAAAGTAGAAATCTGCCCCTGTGACAGCCAGTAGTACCTGTGTGTTGTCGGTAAGTATCTGTGGTCATTTAAACGTGTTTCAGGTGGTGTTTACTACATGAGACGGGTCTCTGGCTTCTGGATTTTACGTTTAATTTTCACATGGTGTCGTCTAGTAAATCCAACAGTGTGACACATCACTGTGTTCTCCAAAGAGAGGACAGACAAACTCAATTAAACAGCATCAATCATGTTTGCAGCGTTACTGCCATGAATGTGGAGCGAGACTGCACAAAGTTTGACGGAGCAGTGGTCAGTATGCTGTTTAATCTTTCTCCAGAGAGCCTGCTTCTCACCCTAATCATTACTTCAGCAGATGTGACTGAAGATACGAGCAACTTGTTTCTGGGTCGTACAGAATAGGACGTGTTATTCTCTGGAGCACTGATCGCTTGGGGAATCGCCCTTTTAAATCTTTAATGATTTTAGGGAGCTGCATCTTTAAGAAAACTTTTATCCGTCGAGGGAAATGAAGATTTTACTGCGGGAAGCGTGAGCCATCAAAATATCGTCCACATCCTCCAAAATAAAAGATCATAATGAGAGAGAAGAGAGGGAATAAGGAGTGAGAGCAGTGAAGAGGGCGAACACACTGCTGCTGTTGTGTATGAGTGAGTTCATAAAACCGAAAGGCATCAAAAAGCACATCCAAGAGTCAATGTATTCCCCCTCGTCTCAGACAGCCTTTTGATGCCCAAACACACGCTCTCCTCCTCCTCCTCCTCCTCCTCCTCGCTCCCACCATCTCTCTCGCCATGCTGCCGATGAACTGAAAGAAAGTGTGTCAGCTGGCAGGCAGGCAGGGAGGAGAGCAAAGACAGGAAGAAGACATCAGAAAGAATTCATTCAGCGAGAAACACGGGCCGAGTCGTCTTCTCTTTCTGGGTCCGTCACTGTCAACAGAAGACTGGACTCACGTTTCTTTTTTACAGAGCAGCATTCAACACATCTACTGTATGTAGGAAGCTGCTGCTGTTGCTATGCGACTGCTTGGAGCACCGCTAAGCTAAAAGTGTAAATGTTTTTATCTGTCAGCTCTGCAGGATGAGAGCCAGCGTGTTCAATTCCCATTCAAAAACATGAGCATGTGGTGAAGTGGGTTAATGTGCCCGACGCTGGATTATACAACCGATTCAGCTCCCAGAAGTTCTTCAGAAAAAAAACACCTGCTTACTGTTGTTTCAATGTGACACTTAAACACTTTCAGGATTATATATAGTGTAATCAAAAAGACTGAGTTGTTGATTACCTGTGTGGACAAAGTGCCAGGTTACCGAGTTGTGTGTGTAAAACATAATTAACAACTTTACAGAGTGGCTCCCCAATAACCTCACGATGAAACAGGTCAACACACATCCCAAATAAACCCAAATCAATACATTTAAAGTTACAGTACATTGATCGAGGTTAGCAGTGTGCAGTTTCTATGCTAGCCGTGTGCGTTTAGTTACCAGTTGGTGAAGCCAGGCTGGAAGGGTTGCAGGTCGTCCTTGCTGTGATGGTGCAGGTGGGAGGACACCAGTCCTTTAACTTAGCTTAGCATTGTGCTAACCGTGCACACAGGAGACTTCAGGGAGATCAGAGGAAAAAAGAGCAAGACCAACAACAGCGGAAGTGGAGATTTGCACACCTGGCGAGTGACGTCATCCAGGAGATGTCAGGTAACAGGAAGTGATTGGAGGAGAGGGACAACTTGGAGCCTAACAACCTAAATGTCAAAATAAAAGTCCCACAATGAACTAATTCATCTGCAAAGATGTTGATCCTTTGACTTTTTAAGCTAGTTGGCATTAGTCCAATAAAATACCTGCTTAACTAACTCCCATCAGCCTTTTGCATGCTAATGTTAGCATTTAGCTACAGCCTCACTAGCACGGCTCATTTAACCACAGTTGATATATTGTTTGTCGTTGTTGTGACCTAATTTCCCCACCAGAATAATCCAGTTTTTCTTAATTATTTATTTAACTCTTGACAAGAAATACAAAATAAAAATTGCTATGGATTTTAGGGCTCATCTCTGCTTGTCAGAGCTTCAGAGAGAGACAAAACTATGATTCATCAACACATCCTGAGTATCTGAGCTTCATCATGTCTTTGAGCACTTTGCTCTGCTAGTTAATGATGTCTTGCCCAGAAGGTAGTTTTGACTTGCCATAGTTTTCCTTCTGTGAATAGCTTGTTCTTTATTTTATTTTTAAGTCGATAAGAGAGAAATGATTGACAGTGAGGTATAAAATATTCTGTTTTCTTTACTTCCGATAACCTTTGGTTGATTTACGGTTTACGGCCCTCTCGAGTGCTTTTTATCAGCGACTTGGCATCTTATTTGCTCGAGGACATTTATCAATATGTGTCATCCCCTCCACGACCACCTCGCTGCTGACTGAGAAACACCAGGAAGGACTGTCATGTCAGCTGAAAGCCTTTTATTTATCCCATCAGATGTTCTAAAATAAGAACTGGAGGACAGTTGTTTTCCACAAAAAAAGAAACGATGAATAGCAGGAATATGTTGTGGTTTATTCTCCCTCTGGGGACCCGATGTGCTAGAAACAGTTTGACAGCAGAAGAAGTCTCTTGCAAATCTGTACTTTGGTTTCTTTGAGTGTAACTGTGCAGAGGCAAGAACCGTGTGTACCGTGAGTAGGCCATTGGGCTGGCAGGTGCGGCTATATTGACTGGATATGCTATATTAAACCTTATCCAAAGCTGGTTCAACACATAGTTAGCTTTGCCCACTTTTTTCCTGCCTTGAATGCCACAATGAAACCCTCCAGCGAGCCAGATTACCCAATCTTCTGCCTTGCGTTCCCCTCTTGCCCTCACAATTGGCCAAGCTTCATTATAGCTTTACTATACTGGGTTTAAGACAGTCCAAAAAGAAAAATATGCACCTTATTATCAACAGGATCTCCACTCACATGCCCCCGTCAAACTGCTGAAGAGTGATATTCTGTAACGATAGTTTCAAAGGCAAAGTGTGCAATATATCTTGGGGGTTAGAATTCCTCTATACATTATAAAGGCTCCAAAGGAAGGAGATTAAAAGTCTATCACGCGTAGCCCGAGGGAGTCATATACTGTGGAGAGGCAGGGTGGGGGGGGGGATTAGAAAGCAAAGCACAGCATTTTCTTGAGTCATTATGCACAAACAGTGTTTGATGTAGCCAATCTTTTTTGTTTTTGGAGGCCTGTACCTACAGTAGTGTCCTCCAATTCCCACAGAAACGCTCGCTTATATAAATGTGACAAACCTACAAACTGCGCAGAAGCCGTCGCAAACACAACACCTGCAACCACGGTACCTGTAAAGATCAAGAATGATTAACATTTATAATGTTTTACAGAGGAGAACTAGACTAAAACTTACATTCAAATAACCAAATCAAAGTGAGGTGCCCCACATTAACACCCATACGAACGTACGGCAGAAATAATCTGATTTGTTAAATGTATACGGAGTCAAAGAAGGTCAAATTTATCTGCCAAAGAAATGTGAAGTACAAGTTCGTACAGACGAGCTTTGTGGCAACAGAGTAGGATTTTAAATGGACAGGTTTCAATGCAATCTTTATTTATCCAGGGAACTAGCGTACTCTTAGTCACCAACACTCTGTCACACATTCATACACAAAAGACGCCCAACTGGGAGTTGCCAAGTACAAAAAAAAAAAAAGTCTTCAGCTGCCACGAGTAGCTGCACTGGAACCGACAGATATCAAGCAACCTCGCTCAAGGGCACCTGAATCGTTACATATAGTAAGAGATATTCCCAACAAGTGTTGGATACGTTTATGTACAGGCAACCTTTTTCTCATTTCACAATTCTCAAGCTTTATTCAAACGTCTTTGATGATTTATTGGATATTGGAATCGGCCGTTTGCCGTCTCAGCTCGCCGTACACGTACAGTATATGCAGGTTCTTTACGGAGTGTCACGCATGCTGGCAATACCAAATACACAGGTACAATGTATATAATTTATTTGTTGGTTTAACATGATAATCTATTGAAAAAGGAAGAGAAACATACAGAGATATACAGTATAAATCTAAGCCTAAATACATTTTGTGGCAGCACAGAACATTTCACATTCCATTATGGGACCAAGGCCGTACAACACCTGAAGTCTTTGATGACTCGTTTTTTTGTATTTTTTAAATTATTTATTCATATTTTTTAGTTTTTAAACGTAGGCTCACGTGGCATAATGTCATCTCTAAAATGAGCAGTTGGCAGCTCTCGTAAGTGAGTTTGTAAAATATCTATTTTTATAATTTTTTTGTAAGAAAAAAAGAGGAAATGTTTCCAAGTTTACGAATTGTAGTGGCATGCAAGACAAACAAGTATCTAGAGTTTGTAACAGTTACCGTCTCTTTTTACTTTGCACTAATGATTTTGGTAATTAAAAAGACAAACTCATACAACGAGCAACCGCATACAATTTTTTGTTTGAAATCTCACCACGCGACCCGGAAGCGTTTGCGACTCGGCTTCCGCGTTCCAGAAACGTCTCGTTATTTACACAACACTGAAGCTTCGTCGACGGTTTTCCCAAAAGTCCAAATGTCCTCGTCCAAACTACGCAAGCTAGCAGCTTGAAACACAACTGGACAAACCGGTTCCTCCACTTTAGCGGCGCTCTACCTTTCAACACCGATTTGTGGCCAAACACCAAAGTCGAGACATCCTCTCTTACCGCGTGCTCAGACAGAACGGCGAGTGACTGTTAGCGGCAGCGCAATAGCATATAAAGTCATTGCGACGAAAGACGCCATTTGACACAAAGATAAGTATCTGCCCAAGTCGAAAAAAAGGTCCCACGCCTTTACGAATCTGCTAGTAAACACTACAAGTGGAGTCTTTTTTGTGAATTCAGTCTCTTCCATGTGGGTCAGTTTGCTGTTGCTAGCTAGCTTACAGCTAACGTATAATGGCAAACACAACGTGCGCTACAGACGCAAGGTGAAAATGTTTGTTTTCTTTCTGAACACACCTTTAGCAAGATGTTTTGGCTTATTTAATATATGTATATATATATATATATATATATAGAGATATAGATAGATGGATGACGTGACATCTCTTTCCTCTGTCTCGGACCCAGGTCACGTGTGCACCGCGCCCCGTCTACACAGTAGATAACGGGGAAAGAAACCACCAAGAGACTTTAAATCAACTACAGCCCTAATTAATTAGGGTGGAGGTCAATCCAGTTTCCAGAGAGAAAATTGCATTTGTGCAGCAACAATCCAAGTACAATACATTCACTTCTTGGTCACACATCAATTAGACTGTACACGTAAAACAGTTTTTAGTTAAATTGATCCCAAATCTGGCAGTGAGCTTCTCAAGCACAACAGAATTCAGTGTTTTCAAGTAGCATTTTTTGTTCTCCATGTACACGCTTCAAATTTACATCGTCGCCCTGCGGCCTCGGGCGGGACGGCATGCAGTTTATCAAGAGTCGGAGAGGAGAGCTATGGTTATCCACAAAAGTCTCACGCTTTCACGTTTGTCCGCAACCGAGCACAGGAAATAAACGGTCTACCGACGCCGCTCCTCTGTCCAGCTGTCCTTAACCATTTCCCGTCTCTCACACGTGCTCGAAAACACCATCACCTTCCCTCTCTGCCTTTGTCACTCGCGACGTGACAACGGGCGTTTACATTCCGACGGAGAAACGACGACCATGGCTCGTTATCCTCTCCCTGAAGAACGGATCCGATACATTCAGCGCTAGTGTGTGCTTATTAGTCGACGGACCGGTTATTGCGGTCTGTCTGCGGAATCAATGAAATCCATTTGTGTCGCTCGCTGCTGCATGGCGGGGTGGGGTGGGGTGTGGGGGGGGGGCACAGTAACTCTAAAATGCAGAGAGCGAACAAACATACATACATACATACGTCGTCTAGAGAGGAACTTTAACACGGTCGTTGTGCATTCAGAGTGCTCCACAAAAACTAAACCGATCCTTGAAACTGACTATTCCTGGTCTTTGTTGTTTTTACTTGTTTTTGCACTAAACAGTCTGACAGTTGGTAGCCAGTATGACAATCACAAAATGCTCAAGATTTGATCGTTTTCATTTTGGGTTGTACGCACAGTACACACACACACACACACACACACAGTTATGTATATATACACACTTTTGTACTCGTGTACAAAAAAATGGGTTTCATTCCTCGGCTCTTTTGCCACAAAAGGAGTTGGTGCGAGCCAAAAAAGAAAGAAAAGAAAGTTTTCAACAAGACGGGTTAGGAAATCAAAAGCATACCTGAAGACAGAGTACAAAAATATCTGAATATTTCATGGGTCGAGTAACCGTGTCGCCCAAAAGGCCCTTGGCAGTTGTTTGAAATTAAAGAAGTAAGACAGTTTTTTGAGGAAGTTTGATAAATTGGAGTGCAATTCTGTCACGCTATCGCTTGAAGACCTGTTGCTAGAAGGTAGAAGTGGAAAAAGAAATGGCAGTTTAATTCATCTTTGTGCTTTTTTCTCCCCTTTTTCCTCATCAAATTAGCAATAAGGATATTTCAGCGACACTTTTCTTTGTCAAGAAAAAGATGCCCAAAAAAAATTCAGAACCTGAGTCACAATCATCCTGAACAGAGGAGGAAGATCCTCGAGTTATTGTGTTTGTTTAAAGGTGTACCAGATCAATGCACGAACGCTACAGACAATTACAGAGTCCTCGCGTCTGGAAAGTTGTGACGTAACCCAAGGCAAAAGGAGTCATTGTTTTTCCACTACGGCTGATCATTACATGCATTAATAGTGCATAGGGTACCAGTCAAACATACATTAGTTTGTTTAATGGACTTTAAGGAATTGTCTGCACTTATCTGATCACCTGTGTAGTATAAAGTTTTCTGAACGCTTTTGTTTGTGATTAGAAAAATCCTTTCGTTAACTGCTTGCGTTTGGTGATTTGTTTCTTTTTTGCAGATATTACTCAATTGCTGGCTTTGTTTCTCTCTATTTACACTTTACTGAGAGGGCAAATGTTGGGAAATGACTATCACAAGTCCCAATTACAGTACATACGTTAGAAAACGAAAAGACCTCGGTACTAAGGATTCAAAGACCGCAAATATAAAAACAATTTAGACGAATAGTCGGTCCAAAACTCGGTAGTCTTTTCTCGACGCCTTTTGCAGCGTTGCTGTCTTTAACTCGAAAGATCCTGTCATGTATAAAAGCAAAAAAGGGAAAAAATATAGAGACAAAAGGGACCCAAAAAAAAGTCAAAGCGACAACAACAAACATGTCAACAAAACAGTCCGATCACACATAGTAGAGCCAGTAGATGAGGTTGAACATCGAGAAAACGGAGGGGAAGATGATCCGAGACCAGCGGTCGATGGCGTTCACATCCGTCAGGTCGGGGATTTTGATTTTGAGCTGCGAGGACCGCCTCCGCAGACGGCTGCGCTTCATCTGGGCCGAGCGGTCCAGGGAGCGGCGGCTGGCGGAGCGCGGGCCGATCCCGCCGCTCTGCTTGCGGTACTGGACGTGCGTCGAGGCCGCGCTGTCCAGCTGCACCATGGACTGAGAGTTTCTAATGTCTGCCACGCTGGTGGTGATCTCGCCCCCCGCCACTTCGTTGTGGATCTCCAGGGTGGTAAGCAGGACGTTCCCGTGGCTGCGCGGCTCCACCTGGATGCAGAAAAGAAACGAGAAGACGAATCAACAACACCACACAAAGATGCATAAACCAATACTGGAGAGGACGCCGCGTGGATTTCGAAGAAACACCAATGGACCACAAAGAGATGCAAATCGATTACCAAAACACAAAGAGATGCAAAAGTACCACAAAGAGACGCAACCCGACTGCAAAGAGACACAAAACACTTACAAATGCATCAATGTCCTTTGTAGTCATTTAGCGTCTCAGTCTGGGGGTCTTTAGGAGGGGCCAGTGCCTTTACATGGCTCTGTCAGGGGCCCATTGTTTCACAAACAGTTAGCCTTTTGTAACGGTGGCTGTTTGGTCATCCAGATGGCCATTCTAGATCGGCTATGAATTGAAAGGAACGAGCAGCGCCACTGTTGGCCGCTGTGTATGATGTTTCGGTATCGGGTGTGGTGGTTTGGCAGTACAGTTTAGAATTTGGTTGTGTCTTTCTGTATTTTGTGGTGTGTAGCCTAACCCTAAGAAATGTCAGAGAAATTAACTTTGTTTTTGTGAATTCAAATAACTCACAACGGGGGAAAGAACCAGTCTTTCAGATTTCAGAGTAATCTAAGCGTCTGGTGATCGGACACCGTGGTGTGCTTCCCGTTCTAACCTGCGACTCTTCCCTCGGAGTGATACAAGCTCACGGCATCAGTTTGAACACACAGGCGAAGCATCACAGTCCATGCCCACAATGGGCGTGGCACAAAACAAATTATGGATGATGGTGTTTATTCATGCAAATGTAGCAACTGTGGAAGTCCCTCATTTCTCTGGTTTAAGTGTTTGCAAAGTGTGTTTGACTGAAGAACCCTAAAGGTGCATTCACACAGAGAACAAAGCAAGCGTTTGCCTTGTTGTGTAGCCAGTAACCAGCTTCAGTTAGCTCTACCGCAGGTGAACGCACGCATCTTTCTACTTTCAGTTCTGTCTGAATGCACCTTTAGAAGGAAGACGACCTTACTTGCGGTAAGGTTTGCGACACGCCATTCTAACAGTGTTAATGTGAGCTGTTTCATGTCCTAATGCTATAACATGTAGACTCTCGGCTGCTACCACAGACGCACAGAAGGTGCCTGATGGGGGACCTCTGCAGTGACTACCCATTGAAAGTCACACCGCTTTACCACAAGCTGCATGAGAAATGTGGCTTTCAATGATGATTTCAATGAGGAAAAGATACACAGACAGCATGCGTTCAGGATCACCTCTGAAAAGAGAAACGGGTTTAAGTCTGAAAACACCAGTTTTACAAGGCGAGATCGAGCACAAGCTTCCTTTCATTGAAGAAAGATCTGCATCTAAGAAGTCCAAGGAAAGATGAAGACTCCTGAGAATATGGCAATGTCATGAAGATGCGCGGCGTCGCTTGATTCATTCCACAGATGGGGAGGTGTTTTGCATCAAGGCAAAAGAAAAGAACAAACAAAACACAAACATCCACGTCAGCCGAATGCAACGGCAGACTTGACTTGGGGAGGAAACCGAAGACTCTCACCGAACAAACAACTCACCGAGCGCGAGTGGCGAAGACCTTTAACCTGATTGGATCGTTTTAGGGATGCGGTCCTACTACCTGCCTCCTGAGAAGATGAAGATATTCAGCCACAAATACCTGGAAGTGTACTGATGTGAAACCCAACATGCTGCTGCTACTGAAGCCTCCACTGGGGGTTTGGGGTACAGATGCCTATCAGTAATGCGATAATATAAGACTAAGCAGAACATATCCCTGTTGCTATCAAGAGCAGGCCAATAAAAGTGTGTTGAGCTACTTTTGCTGCAAAAACATCAATACTCACCCTGGCTGCATCGTACTTTGCCGCCCTCTCATTGTTTGCTTTCTCGGCTTTCTCCGCCAGCTTCTTCTGCATCTGAGGGCCCCTCCCGAAGAAGATGTAGTTGACGAAGGCGTACTCCAGCAGGGCCAGGAAGACCATGACGAAGCAGCCCATCAGGTACATGTCGATGGCCTTGACGTAGGGGATCTTGGGCAGCGTCTCCCTCAAGTGGGTGTTGATGGTGGTCATCGTCAGCACCGTGGTGATCCCTACGGTGAGCCAACAAAAACACGGTATTTGTATTGTGTTGAAGTGTCCTTGCGACAAATGTGAGAATCTGCGATAAGCAATGTATTAGCAACATTGGTAGTTTGGAAACTGTTGGTGTAAAGTCGCACAAAGCAATGTATGTACAGTAACAACGAGTGGACTGGTGAGAACCATCTTTCCAAGCGAGCCTCGTCTACTTTAAGGCAGCGAGACGAGAAATCTTTCAATTGAAATAAAGCAAATGGTTCAAAGTTTGGCTGAACGTGTTGAATGCACGTAGAACCACATTAGTGGCCGTAAGAAGTGATGGTATCCACACTGTGCTATGCTAAATGTTGTAGCATTAATATTGTCTTCTTACTGTGTAGTTGTAAGCTGTATATTTGTTTCAGTGGGGCACATATGTTTTGGGTAATATCTGTTGGATGTTGTGTGTTGAATGTTTGTAAAAAGCTTTATTGTAACTGTCCTGTTTTCCAGGTGC
Source organism: Nannoperca australis (assembly GCA_036023655.1). Lineage (NCBI taxonomy): Eukaryota > Metazoa > Chordata > Actinopteri > Centrarchiformes > Percichthyidae > Nannoperca > Nannoperca australis. The sequence goes on from JAVQJD010050737.1 coordinate 13,021, forward strand.
CACGTGCTGAAGTTGCTGTCGTCGTCATCATTTACACAATCAAGTAAATCAAAAACATCTTAATACTCTTTACTTGTTGTTGTTTCCTGGTATGTCTTGTATTGCAAGAGAGAGTGGTTTAGGGAGTGTGGCAATGTTTGGTTTAGGCAGCTTGAAAAGTAGCTTGTTATTTCCCGGAAACCCTAAAGTTTTGCAGCTTGTTTCCAGTTTAAAGAAACGTAGCATGTGCAGGTTGTACAGGGTTGGTTCAAGGGCGTCCTCCTCACCACCATTGGTAAGTTGGTGAATGCAATGTTTAAAACGTGTTGTAACTGTTCTGCTATCTTGCCAGGAACCTTAAGGCCACGGTGGGAGATCCTGCAGCAGATGTCTTCAGTGGTAGTATAAGGACAAGGTTACTGTTAGTATGGGAAACATGTTTGTGGTGTCATTATTTGTTTTCTCAGTCAAAAGCAGGATCGGTCCAGTGTCCAGAATGTCTCTGAACAATCAAAGCGTGTTGATTGTGTTCTGATGTTCTTGTGTTTGGTTGAACACCTGTTCCTGTAGGTGAGTTCATAACCTCTGCCTCATTGAAATTCAAAGGTCTGCCTTGAAACTTCCAACTGGCCTTTGGTCATCGAGCGGGAATAAGTCATTAGAGCGGTGCGGCTGTAGCGTGTCCAGCCCCGAGCAGTCAGTAACCTTAACTGTGTGTATTTTCTATTTCATCTAGTAGTAAAGGCACCTTCACAGAAATAATCATTATCCATTATTTTATTGTGAAAAAGAATTGTTTCTCAACACACTGTAACTTCTGAACACCAACGTATGAAAGTCATTAGTTGTATGTGTAGAGTTTTATGTCATGAATGTATGAATCATTTATTTCATGTCATTGACTTCATAATACGTCTGCATGAAAACCAAGTTTTATTTCATTTCATAAGATGAATGTATGAAACATTTGGGTTAATGTGTAGAATTGCATGGTCTGCATATGACAGTAGCTGGGGGAGGTGGGGTGGGAGCAGGTGCAGGCTATGGTTATACAAGATACAGGAAGTGTACTGTAGCAATGTATATGCAGAGACGTAATTAAAATATTGCAGCCCGGAGTAATTGCAATTTTAATCTCAGTATGATTACAGCATGTTCCTGTACTGTCTGGCCTGGCTGTCAGTCACTGAGGGCTGAGGAGGAGTCTGGTCTCAGGTCTCCTCACATGCACATCATCTTCACCTGCTGCAAGCATGCAGACAATCAGTCGTGCCACTCAGTATCACACAGACTGGGCATGCGTCTGCCTTGGTGGACACGCTCCACTAGAACGTATGAATCTCCAAGTGTCACTGTGCAAACACACAGATCTCACTCACAGACTGACCTCCTGCAACACCATGTCTCATCACACATTCAGTCTATACTGTTTGATCTGCCCAAGCTGGAAACAGGGTTTGGGACATAGATATCATAAATGTGGGGGCCAACCAGGAAAGCTAAGGTCAATCTCTCCCTTAGTGTGATTTATTGACACATTACAAAGCTAACACCACATGTGCACATCACCACACACTGTGAAAAGCAGTTGCACACATGCACACGCTCCGTGTCTCTGCTCCTATTGGACGACACAATCTCTGGGCTTTTTGGACTTAACGACAGCCTTGTTCTTTATAGGTGTTCTCTCAACTGCACCGTTACTCGCTGTCCTTCCCGTCCTCCCTGCTCAGACAATTTAATCAAGAGGCCACGCACCCACAGGCCTCCCTCCTTTTTCATCACACTGTTACACTCTCCAGGGACAAATACAGTTTTATAGGGTTTCACTCGCTCTCTGTCTGTCTGTCACAGTCCAACACTGTGAAAACTCTAGGATGCAACACAACACATGCAACTGCACAAACAGCAGCACGGCCACAAAATCACACCACTGTTCAATAAACACTTGCCTTCGTCTACCTGAACGAACAAACCTGTGGGTCCACCGCTACCTTTGTAACATGCTCCAATGTTACAGCTAACACCCACCAGCACCTTTGCCCCTCAAAGTATGATCCTGAATGTGGGAGCATGGCTGCAGTACAAAAGGCTGCAGCCACATCAGAGTGCAAACAGATCATCTGGAACTCTGCAAAGCTTCGACATTACTCAGGAACATCAAAACAGTCAATTATTTGCCTCCTTCCTCCTTGAATGGATTCCTCCCTGATCATCATACTCACCTCTTACTGCCAAGTCTATACACACACACACACACACACACACACACTCTGCACCACCAAGATACCTGCTGGAAGCTCATAATGATCCATCAGGAGAAGTCAGTTACTTCAGTTGCCTCTCAGCTGACAAGGCAAACACACACACACACCCTATCTTGCTACTCGCCGACCCTGGGGGGGGGGGGGGGGGGGGGCGCGGGCGGGGGGCGGCGGGGGCGGGCGCGC
>JAVQJD010050748.1:0-17111 GCA_036023655.1 Nannoperca australis
GGAACCAGCTCCCCACATCCGTCAGAGAAACAACCTGTCTGACCACTTTCAAGAAAAGACTAAAGACTCATTTGTTCCGGGAATACAACAGCATTTAAATGACAAATTGTTTATATAAGTATAGCATGTTCGACAATATCATAGTGAAATGATATTGCTAGTCTGATGGTATTGCTAGTTTGAATGTATTTTATTTGATAATGTACTAAGATCATTGGTTCCTTGATTTAATGCTCTTCTGATTTTGCCATTGGCAGCGATATACCTGCTTATAGCACTTGCGATTCATTACCAGCCCTTACAAGTCTGATGAGACGTCTTGTTGTTTTCAATCATGGTTCTATGCACGTGATGTAAAGCTCTTATTTTGGAAGTCACTTTGGATAAAAGCGTCTGCTAAATGCCTAAATGTAATGTAATGTAATATAATGTAACACATCGTTATTAATAGCTCCAGCCCCTTGCAATGCTTCGCAGAATGAGTGAGTACAGAAAATGGACGGTTAAAATTGGGAAATGACCTGTGGTGCAGGAGCATGCCTTAGACTCAATCAGATGCTCACTGCAACCTTAACCATGTATCAATAGGCTTAATTTGAATTTCAAGTGAGGGATTTAGATGTAGCTTTTGGCTCCTTTTATTTGATGTTGTGGTCACAGAGGGAACTGCAAGTCGTATAATGCGATCAAGCTTAGGAAAACTTTTTGACAACACTTACATAATGAAAGAAATGGCTGCAAAACTGAAGACAATTTTATGATGTCAGTTGTCATGAGTAACAGACGGGCCAATGTCTACACTTTGGTTCCACTGACTCTAGAGGCCACACACTTTATGCCCACTGCTTCCTACTAGATTACTCTACTGCAATTTATTTATTTTTATTATCATTATCATAATATTATTATTGCATTATGAGCTGCTACGAGGCACAAGTGTGTTCCACACGTTGTTGATGCACAGACAGACATAAGCCCCAAACACCTCACACATACTCACACACACATCTGTCTTCCCTCCATTTTTCCCCTTCTTACAATACATACTCCCTTTTACCAGACACACACACTCCCTCCTCCATATAAAATGACTAAACTCAAGGCTCCACTGTACAGTGTCTCACTCTATCAGCTTTTCTGCACCCCTGATTGGCCAGCATTTGGCATTTTTCGGTGTAATGTGTGAGCTACACTTGTTTTTCCAGCCTCCGGTAAGATGTTGGCTATTAGCATGAAATAAATACCAACCATGGCACCAAGAATAATTTGACAATCAGGCAAACGTGCATGTGGGAATCAAGGCATTAAACTCTGCACAGTGCATTTAAACTCACTTGCCCTATGGGGAAGATCATTAATGAGAAATGCTTCTATGAGCTATAATGTAGGAGAGGGGAAAACAGTGCTGGGCAGGTGTGATAAAGCATTGACCTCTACTTTATTAACCTCTGTTATGTTCACCAAGCGATGCTATAAATAGGTTGTAAGAGAATCATAAATGATCTCAGCATTGGATGTGGGAGGAAGTAGGGACCTCTGCTTCATTAACCTGCACATACCTGCAGCTGAGCTCTTTAGGATGGTCACGTTCCTTGGCGCACCACTAACAACATGCCGACAACACAGGATCTGATTGAAACCCTGAAGTAAAAGACTGCTACCATCATGCTTGAGAGGAGCAACAGTGTGCGCCGGGGCTTTTCTCCCCATGTTTGCCCCTCAGCTCTGCCCCAACAGCAAACACACACACTCATTATTTTCTATTGAGCATCCCCAGTCTGCTGTTTCCTCTGAGAGGCTTAAAACAGAATCCTAGGACGCGGATGTTTTAGCCATAAGGCAAATATTGCAATTTCTTCTGAATCATAAAGAAAGTCAACAGTAAATTTAGAAAGTCAGATTACACACTTGGTACTTTGTTTACCCTATGTTGCTTGTAGCTCTTTTGGAAGAGGTTTCTCCGCATTTGGGAGTTATCCACATCCCAAATGCCGTTCTGCTGACAAAGCAGATGACATATTGGCCTCAAGAGAAGTCAGAGTAGTTTCAATAAACATATGAAAGAGTGAGGTTTGCCCTGTTTTTTAACCAATTTATAGCAAAAAGATGTACTTTGTTTTAATGGTTTACCTTGTTGCTGTTTTTGTATTTACCTCTTTAATGTCCAGCAATAATGATTGGCTGATGAGTGAGGATGGATTTGAATTAGGAACAAAAAAGAGAAAACAACCAAAATACCTGATCTAAGACCTGATCAAACAGCTGAAATGATTAGTCAATTAATCAATTAGCCAAAAACAATTGTTAAAGCCAGTATGACATTACCTACTTCCAGATTCTAAAATGTGAATGTCTGTGGCTTTTCTTTGTAATATGTGATAGTAAAGTGAATATCTTTGGGTAACTGTGGGACTGTTGGTCAGACGAAACAGGATATTTGAAAACCCTAACGTGGGCTTTAGGATATTAAGATTTTCACTTCTTTCTGACATGTCATGGACCAACATATAAAATAGAGATGTATAGATTGATAACGACAATAATTGTTAGTTGCAGCCTTAGTTTGACTTTTTGCTTTAGGGAGGGGGTGGTATGGTGTTAATAGTACTGTCACTTCACACGTCACATCAACATGTGGGTCAGGTGAACTGGCCCATAGGTGTTAATGTGAGTGTGAATGGTTGTCAGTGTATAAGTGTTGGACCTGTGACACACTGGTGACCTGTCCTGATTGTACTGAAACTGAAAGAAAATCAGCAAAGCCACACATTGGTAAACCAACAATTTTTTAGACTTCTCCCTTAATCAACGACCAATGATTAATTATCAGAATTGTTGCTGATTAGCTGGTAAACGATTTAATCTCCTTGCATTTTGGTACCCTAAAGCTTCCATCCTTTTCTCTAAGATGCCAATAACTGCTTCCATATACCCATAAAGTTTTGCATTTCAGAGTTGTCATTTGTGGATCCAGATTGTCTCACTTCTTAGAGCAAGAGGGACGTGCTCAGGCATTTTCTGTGACAAAGTTAGAGTGGTTTCATTTCTGAAATGCAGTTAACCAGAGGAGTAAACATCGTAGAGTGTGTGTAAACACACTAAACGCAGCTCGATGACACAGCACACCTGTTGACCTTTAATTCAGTCCATCCAGGCGGGAAGCTGCAGAGCCGCAGGAAAGGTGATGTGACAACCCGCAGCAATCAATGAGACTCCTGACATTTAAGCTTGTATCAGTCAGCTGCTAATGGGGAAATCAATAGGAAGTCAGAATGACATGCTACTTTATTATTTATGCATTTCTATGATCAATTCACTCAAGGAATCGGCGGCGTGTCATGACACCCCGGAGGACCCTTGATGCCTTTACCCGGCTGATCGATACTGCTAGTTGCACTGAGCATGATCAAGTGCATGTGTCTCAGTGTTAGCAGCTAACTAGGTTTGATTTCATGACAAATCGTTGGTAGGCGCAATTTTGAGGCAAGAAGAAAAAGACAGCGAGGAATTTAATATGAATGGAAGAGCCCGCCCTGCCGCAGCTCTACAGTCTTTTTTCAAACTGTGATAAGTACTGTAGTTGTGTAGCAGTCGGTGTGAGCATGTCAGATTTTTCAGGAGTAGCCAGATCTCCCTCTTTACAAATTTGAATAATGAGACATTCACAGCATCAGCAATATAAACACCTCGAAGCTTTTTGGCAGTTTCAGCGCTCAAACATTAGTGCTGCTTAACTGAGCTGAGTACAGTACAGTAATGATATCATTACTGTCCTGCACAGTCACCATTTACACATTCCCATGCAGTATTCACATGCAGGCCTTCACAAGGTGTTGCAAACATAGCACTTTATATTCTATTCTTGCACTGGATTAAGAAAACCGGAAATCTCCGTGTCACCGTGTCCATTGTGGATGGTTGAAAATGAATACCTTTTAATGAGATGCACCCTGAACCTGCTCAAATCCATTCACAACAGTTACGTTCAACAGGGCTGCTGCTGTCAGCGTAATGAGACGGCTAATTCTTCTTGACCTAAAGGAAGTGATGAAATCACTTATTTGTCTGCCTGAGCTGGTGAAATGAATGCCCCGTGCACCGGCCCTCACATTAGTTGGCTCCATCTCAAGAGCTTGGGGGAGCGCAACTGTTGCCCAAAAAGACAAGCTGTTAGCATTCTGTAGCTGGCTATACTTAAAATAAAACGTGAAAATGTAAAGCTTGCCAAATTGGGACCTACGGATAAACACCTTGACAATGTAAACAGCAGCTAATACCTTTTACGATATTAATCACCCTCATTGTAGTTAATGCTTGTGTCACTGTTTTGTAAATTAGCTGGACTCAAGGTGACTTTGGCTGTTATTTCCTTTTTCACTCCTTATTCAGTACTGTCTTTTTTTCTTTTTTTCCTCCTTTCCCCTGATGTTTTAGTTATTTATGCCACTTGCTTGTTCCTTCAAAAAACCGCAAGCTGCCTGTTTGATTAATGGTGATGCTTACAAAAGGGCCTCAGTGCAGGAGTTTAGCTCAGAGCTATAGGTGTGGATAGGAATGCATACAGCACAGGAGCTCAATGTGAAGCTCACACCCCTAGATGCTCCACTTCCATAATGACAGAAGTAAATGATGTGCATAAATGAGGGGTCGTACTTTTCTGGAAGTTAACCCACTATGTGGATAGTGTTTGCCAATTGAATTTCCATGATGCAACTCAGGCCCAATTTAGCTCTTTTCTACCTTTGTAAGCATGTAAATAATATATTAGGTGTTCTTTTTACCCCTATATATGTATATAAGGTGGCCAAACTAATGATACACTGGTATATAAATAAGATATTCTGTACATAGCTTGTTGAACCAAATCCTCCCTGACACAGTCTAAATAAAAATCAAACAATGGTAAACATGAGTACTATAGTACTGGACTGCATCAACCTATAGTTGTATAAGATATTATATCCACCCAAATATGTATTAGGTATTAGAAAAAGTACTGTGTAAATACATCCATCTTAAAATCATTTATTTTTGTTAGCTCAAAGCGCAGATTGTGATTTACTCCTCAACTGCATTTTGAACCGCTTAAAAATAACCCAACTAATTACAGTGTTAGGCTAAAAATGCCTGCAGTATAGCTTTGTATTCTTTACACAGGAAACAATAAGGCAAGACAACTTTATTTGTATAGCATATTTCATACACCAGGGCAATACTAGATTTAAAAGTAAGTATAAAACAAAAAGTATATTATAAATAAGTAAGACAAAAAGATAAAAGAACACAGATGTCCTGCATGTAGATACACAGTCAAATTTAAATAAAAACTATTAAAAAGCTAAGTTAAGAAAATATGTTTTTAGTCATGACTGCAGTAGTGTAAAATAGGAAAGTTTTGAGTTTTGACTTGAAAGTGATCAGTGTTGTGGCTTGTCTAATATCACTCTGGGAGATTATTCGCGGTCTGTATAGAATGATAACTAAATAAGGAAATGTACAATATATATATATGGGGTAGAGGATTTCTGGTCCACTGTCATCTCACTGTATGTAAGTAATCTATCAATGATGTGACTTTGATATTTTTAGATATTGCAGTAAAGAAACACACATATGTGCATTTCTTCATATTACAGGGTAATGTCTTCTCTAAATGAAGTATCGTTGATGGGTAAATGCAGCCATCTGTCTCGTTTCCCTACTTACTACTTACTCGTCAGTAACTAACTTGGAGGAAAAGAAAGGAGGAAAGTGAAGAAGAGCAGAAGACGGAAGTAAACAGGCTTGTAACATTAATACGCCTTAGGTCTCAAATTGTCTCATCTTCCAGATCTGTCTTTGAATTTTAATTAGCAGAACATAAAGCACAGTAATGTAGTAAGGGAGTAAACAGACGTCATTTGAAGCTATGGGCATATGCAGGCTGTAAAACTGACTTTAAAACTTCTTTAATACACATAAAGCGTATCTCTTAAAGATAAATCTCATGTTAAAAATCTGACAGATGGTGGTTAAGTCACATGGAATCTACAACACGTTAAAAAGTTTCAGATGGTGTGCCTATGATAAAGAATTTCTTCCCAACAGAGGAGATAAAAGATTTGGAACCTGGATAAGGAAAGGACTCAAGCTATCTCTCATTTACACACAAAGGTGCACAACAAAGTTTTCAGTCTGTGCAGGACAAACATGGCCTAGAGCGGAATGACTTTTTCAGATACCTCCAACTATGACATTATTTCAATCAGAAGTACAGACCTACAGAATTATCAGCAGAAGAATCTGAGTTTTAGAAAATCCTGAAATCGACCCTCAGTTCAATACCAAGTCCATCTCTAGGTTGTCAAATGCTCTCTTTTTGCTAAAAAATAAAACCCTATGAGAAAAAGAAGCAGGAATGGGGCTTTCTGAGGAGGCTTGGGGGGAAAATTTGCAGTTTTCAAATAATTCAATGGAATGAAGGTTCTCTCTTTTCTGTTGCTGTAATTTGCTGATATTTTACGACCCCACACAAGGAAAAATACAAGGATATGAGTTTGACGTGTTGGAGACAATGTAGCTCAAGGGAGGCAAATCATTAATATATATTCTAGGACTGTTTCAAAATGATTTTATATTGGACTGGCCTTCACAGAACATTAAGCATGGTATTCAAGACTCAAAAATCTATCACTAGAAAGCGGCCAGGTCCAGTTCCACCCACATTGGAAGACTGGTATGGAATAAATTTGGAAATAGACTAAAATAGAAAAGACTAATTCCAGAAAATGTGGAATATGTATTTCATGCTTCTTTACTCTGCTTTATGAGAATAATAGAAATCTAAGCTTCTTTGGTTCTAATATATATAGTTCCATTTTATGTAGAGTGTAAGATGAGCATGTGTGAGAGAGTTAAACAGAAATTGTTGATAGGTTGTATACTTGTGGGTATGCAGGTGAATTTAGTGTATGTTAAACTTGTATGTGGAAGGGTATACATGGATATATACTCCTGGAAGTGACAATGGAAGACTGAAGGTTTTCCTGATGAGTTACAAGAACTGCTTTTAAATATTTTTTTTCGTGCATAATCATATACACATGTTCATAAAAAATGGAAAACGTTTTTATCTAAAGTGGATTGGTATAACTGTACGATATTGCTTTTTCCCAACAAATTTAATAAAATGTTATTATATATTTTTTAAATGTTCTAATTAGTTGTTGATGAACAGTGCAGACATTGAGGTTGGAGCAGTGTTTCATTGGACCTTAAAGCTGCATTCAGTGATTTTCTTGTCAGCACCAGAACAAGCTAAAACTGTTTTTAGGATATTGCTAGCAAACATCAGCCTATATACAAATCCATGAAACATTAGCATTCATTTGGAGCTGTTTTGGTCTCCACACCCTCCTGAGGAAAATATCTGTCTCGTTAGCTGCTAGATGCTATACCAGTTGGTTGCTAACGGTGTTTGGTGCTGGGCAGGTAGCATACAGTGGGTTTACCTGTTTTAGCTTGAAACAAGGTTAATGAGAGCAGGGTTTGTGGGCTAGGACACCAAAATAATCATTCAAAACTAGACTGAAAGGCTCCATAGATCTGATGAGGACCTGCAGGGTTGGGTGGTGTTTCTTTCTGGGTTCATCACTGTGAGTGACTCCTTTTACAATTTAATGGAGTATGATATTAAAATACTGATTAGTGCTGCTTTAATGAGTTTGGCATTAAACATATACATTCAGATAGGAGGAGGAGGGTTATATGTCCTCATAGGTCCTTGAAGAAGACTTTCAAACTTCTTATTTAATTTCTTACTATATTCGGACAGCTGGCAAGATGGCAGGGCAAAAAATCCAAGGAAATGAGGATGTATAAAGAAGACAGGACGTTTTTATGGATAGCTTAACATCCATAAATGTTGGGATAGCCTAACATCTTTCCAGTCCAGCGAAGCGCTGCCTATAAGCTTTTCTATGTTGTCAGACTCTTCTTGGTTTTCACACATCTTAAGCCAAACTCACATTTGAGCTAAATCAAACCAGTCTCTTTGACGTTAACCACTGAGCAGGAAGCATCAGACAGGAACATGGAGAGTTTGAAGAAAAGCACCCAACATTCACCTGGAGTTAAAAAGACATTAACAGATGTGGCGCAGTCGCCATACACACAAAGCTGCCTTTGAGGAGCAGCCTGAGTGCTCTCAGGCCCTATCCCCAGCTCCCTTTATGATCTGTAATGGGATTGTTGAGGAGCGCCAGCAGCATCCTCATCACAGGACAAAACCCACTTAATGGGATATGATTCGCCATGAAAGGGCGAGGAAGAGCAGTTTCTCACTGAACCCGCTTATCCCTTGAAACCTCTATACCCCCGCGTCCCCACCCCCTCCAAGTGGAGGTTGGCATGTCAGTTCTGCCCTGTATCACTCCTACCATTCCTGTGGCGTGGCTGGATGTGTGTATGTATGTGTGTGTGTTGGGGAGGCGGTGCACTGACAGAGAAGAGGCAGAGCAGCAGTGCCATGAGAGACGCTGTTTGTGGCTTATCGGAGCACGAGCCCCAGCATGCTCAGTGGTCTTGACCGGCTCAAGGGATGGAAGTGCCACTTGTTCAGCTGCTGAGATGGCTGGAAGTGAACACAAAGCAGTGCCGCCGCTGTTTTGAACTCACCAATGCCTGGAGACGGCTTATCTTCTCAGCTGGAGCAAAGAGGAGTGCACTGAGGAAAAAAAGTTTGATGAAGTCACAACTTCGGCTTTGCTTGTGGGGTTTCAAATAGTTTCAGTCTGGCTATGTTAAGCCGTAGTCACACATAACAACACAACAAAAACAGTCCTGAAGAAACACTTCACTGATTTTACATGTCACAGATAATTTACTTCATAGTCCTAAGGATTATTACTCAGCCTGTGAAAACACTTTTATTGTGGTCTCTGTAGCTCTGGATGAGCTTTGTCTGAATCATGTCATCAGGGTTGTTAAGTCTGTGAAGCCTATGTCACAAAATGGGTGTGCGGAGTTTGAAAGATGTGGGTGTTTACTTGACAGAGATAGTCTAACAAAAGACTATATCAGTTGCAATTGGCAACAGCTGTGGCATTTTTGATCAACAGCACTCAATAGTTTGTTACAACGTTGGTAGATAACTTATCAACCCTAAAGAACAGATTCAAAATTATTACAGTACTTACATGCCCTATGTATGTTGAGACAGGTAGTGTAGTATTATGACAGACTTGGAAAAGCTAAACCACTTCTTAAATAACTTCTTGTCTGGTACCAGGTTGTATTTTTTATGAATAGATCCAGCACATTTGGATTTCAAAGCTAAGATATTTCTTCACATTTTTCCTTTAAATTGGATTGAGTAGAAATCATCCACACTGGGTTATAGATTTAGTAGTATTTTTCCTTCCAACTGGTTTTATCCTCCACACCTCTCAATTTACCTTAAGTTTAGCCTGTGGCTCAGTTGTTTCAGTAGGGCATTTATGGACCTTTAACAGAGTCGTTTTAATCCACTTTCTTTCCTCATTTGCCTTGTACATAGCTTGCCAAGGGGGCTTTTGTTATCTGAGAGACTGTTACGTCCTCTTTCCGGTGGTGTCAGGAAAGCGCTAGCAACAATATGTACAAAAATCATCACAAAGTCACAGGGGTGATTGATCTTACAATAATTTATTAACATTATTATTAACCATGACCTCTGATCAGAGCCATACTGTGTTCATAATTCCTGGCTGCAAAAGTCCATCACGTACTAACTTCCTCACGTAACCAGTATTGGCAGATACAGTATCTCCATTCATCACTAGCATGTTCTAATATTAATTATTCTAAATGGTGGACTTTTACAATTTTGAGTGTATTTCTCTTTTGTGTGTGAATTATGTAGAGTTGAAAGGCCTGGCATATTTCCCATCTCTCTTGTCTTCAGACATCAGCATTTCAATTGTGTTTTAATTGGTGCATGTGCACAAGCTTGGCCATGTTTGCATATGTGTGTGTAAGTGTGGACATGAATGTGAATTTGAGAGAAGACCTTGTGCTCATGTCCATGCTTGTGTGTGTTCGTTCATGTGTGCATCTCCACTAGGGAGCACTGGGGGGCTTTCAGGCAAAACAAAGCATCCTTTTCCTTTTGAATAGTGAGTTGGTGGCGGCAACTAGCAGCCACATCAGCAGTGCAACATGGGAAGAGGAAAAAAAGATCAGCACCTTTGATTTTTTTTGTTCAATGCCAGCTGGACGACATCATGTTGACCTTGCCATGCTTGCACCAAGTCCATGATATCAAGACATGGCCCTGGCCTCAGCACCCTTAACACAGTCTTGCTACACATACACCTTTTTTCTACGTACTGCTACTACAGCCTGACCTTGGTGGTTGCTCTTGTGGGGCTAAGTAGCAAAAGAACATGGGGTCACGCAAAACGGAGCAGTGCTGCTGGCAGTCAGGCTGGGCGAGGGGAATGGTTCACACACTGGGTGGTGGTGCTGCTGTCGATTGCAGTTCAGAGTTTTGCTTACCATTAAAGGTTTTGCTGACCTGAAAATACATTGGAGATAAGACCCCTCTCTTACTCGGAACGAATTTGCTATAATGCAAACAATTACTATGGGTGGAAACTGCAGAGGCTCTGCAGGGAGGCTCATCAGCAAGGTGCCACATGACCTAAACTAACAGTGGTTTGTCAGTCTAATCATGTCCAAAAGGCCCCTTCTGTTGTCTGCTCTTTGGTTGTGTGCATCTCTAAATTAAACACAAACTAGCTATGATTAGCCAGATGGACAGAAAGGTATGTTTTTTTTAGCTACATGGCCACATGCAGCCAGTTAGGTAACATCTTGTATAAGCAAATGCCAAAAAAAGGGTCAGATGTTTCAAGTTAGCGCTCCCTTATTTCTTTTTAGAGTACTCTGAATGCTAATGTTGAATGCATCATGAAGTGATATCAAATACTTGTGGTGAGTGGGTGTCAGGGTTAGTGAATGGGCCAATATGTAATCTCAGTGTGGTGACACAAGCACTTTAAGAAACATACGATTCAATCTTTCATTCTCGCCTTCCGTTCCAAAGAAAAGCCTGACTCAACTGTCATGTACTCTGGATTCACGCTTCAAGTTTCTACGGGGCAAAGCCGCTGACTGACAAGTATGAGAGGGGCCTTATCTGTCACCTTACAGGCATTTCATTATAAAAATGCTTGGCTACTGTACTATCACAGGAAAAAATGGTGAATGCAGCTGCCTTAAGGCTAGCTGGGTAAAAACGAGACAGGCTTTAGGACAGATTATGTAAAGGTTACAAAGTGAACTTGGCCACACATCATTCTGAATTGCAGTTCTTGTAACCGTAATGTGACATGGATCAAGATCCAACCTATCACAGAGGAAAGCAATGGGACACAAGAGATTTGGTTTTGTGCAATGGTGTCTGTATAGTTCTCACAACTCTTCTTCTCTGTGGTGAAATACCACCGGGCATCATTAAATGACACGAGTGACTGAGTCCATCTTCCCATAGCAATGACAAGTCACGTAATGGACTAGCTCCGGTGACTCAGCCTTGGAACTGATGGCGGGGCTCTATGTAGTGTGACGGCTTTGACATGGTCCCAGAGCAGCGCTCATGTGGTTAGGGCACCGGCCCATTTACAAAAAGGTCGTTGTGCTGGGGAGACCAGCTAGAGCTAATGACCTAGGGGAAGAAAGAGAATGTTTTTCCTCAGCAAGTAGAGGTTGACAGCTTCTTGACTTGCCACATCTTGGAATGCCATCGAACTCCTTTCCCTTTTGCCCCAGACACTTTATTTACTGATGGGGAGCCATCCTAATTTAGCTATGCAATATTTACTGGAGAGTGCTCATTAATGACTCTGGAGGAGCAAACATATTTGCAACTAAAAAGAGTTGAAATGATTATGATAAATAGTTAATATTATTTGTAGCAACACAAGAAGTGTGTGTGTTTGTGTGCGTGTGTTTGGTGTTGGGGGCGAGGGCATGGTTTTACTTCAGAGATGGTTTGTTCAAGGTGAACAGTGTCCAGGTCTTGTCTCAGAACATGTTCGACTCATTTTAATGGAAATATGTGCAGTTTTACATATTGCAGTATGATTCATGCTACCTCAAGTATCTTTTAGAGAGATGTTACAATTAACAAGACTGCCAAGGCCTGATGCCTTCAAAAACAATTCAGGGCAAATGTAAAAATGTACCCAGACCAGGAAATATTATTACAGGAATGCTAATGATATTTTGGAAAATAATCTTATTTGCTTGCTTTATGAAAAGTATTTGAGCAGATTGATACCACACTCAAGTATGTGCGTTAAAAACAGAACTGGAGGAGGGAGGCAATTAGCCTAGCTTAGCATATAGACTCAAAGCAGGGGAAAGCAGTTAGCCAGACTCTTTTCAAAGTTCAAACATCCACCTAAACAACATCTTTGAAGGTCACTAATTAACACATTTTATCTTGTTTGTTAAATCTGTACACATACAGGAATGTAAAAATTCGATTTTATTGTTTTAGAGGGAGCAGCGTAGTGTAACCAATTCTTGGCTACAACAGATTATCCATCTGCCTTTTTCAATCATGGTTCTATGCACTTGATGTAAAGCTCTTATTTTGGAAGTCGCTTTGGATAAAAGCGTCTGCTAAATGCCTAAATGTAATGTAATGTAATGTACTTCTGTGCAGCATCTCTGCTGTTTAGTTTTTTGTTTTTGCAACCTCACTGTGACAAGCATCCTGAAAGTTCTGGCACCTGTCTGTTGTTGACCAAAAAATAATTAAGTAATTCTCAGATAGAGCCACACTTACGGTTTTCTTTTGTTTTATGCTATGCTAAGCAAATCATATCCTATAGCTTTAGCGTCATAGCTAAAGGAGTAGTTCAATATTTTGGGACATATTCCACCTCCTTGCCAAGAAATATGGCATATAATTAGTTTTTTGTACAAATTAATAAAACTGATTAAACACAATAATTAGTGAGCTTGAGAAAGGATTTTATTCCCTTTGGACAGATTCACCTGTTTCCAGGTTAACCATCTCCAGCTTCATATATAATGCACAGACATAAGAGCTGTATCAATCTCCTCAACTATCTCTCTAACATAGCAAAGCAGTTTATTTCCCAACATGTTGAACTATTCCCTCAACCTATGGCTCCAAACAACATATTTGAGCATTGTTTTTTTTTTTTAATCACTGTTGTTTAAATCTTATGGATATTAAATCATCTAATCACCTCAAATGTTAGTGGCTGCTCATCTGTAACTGACTATTTTCCACCTGCTCCTTCAGTTTGTACCTGTTATTACACAGCTGTCAGTGCATTCATCTTTCATGGCTGAAGGTTGTCAGCACTGTATTACAAAGCTAAGGCACATTTTACATAGACCACCATACTGTATACAGCCATTAGTGAATTAAAGAATGTAGTCATTTTTTATCATCTTACCTAATCTTTGCTGGCCCTGCTTACACACGATTGATTTCCCTCCTTCTAGATCTATTATAGAAGTGCAACCATTTTCTTACAATGATTTATGTTACATCTGCTGTTGTATCTGCTAGTAAACACGTGCATTTTGGATGGTTCCTTGGCATCACTTGTGGTAATCCCCTTTAGAACTGTGCTAAACATGACTATGACAAATGTTGGTACACTTATGATATTAATGGACACCTTGTTTGAACTAGAAAAGCCAAGCTAATGTTTCTAATTCTAAGCTAATCCTAACTTTTCGACATGGTTTGTGGAAATTTGTCTGGCTCATGGTTTCTCTACCATGCAGCTGAGATGGATGATTCAGGAAATAAAGACAAATAGACCCATGCATGCCAACTCAATGTAAAAAAAAAAAAGGTTAAAAAATGAAAAAAAGGAGGAGCAGAAGCATCCTTTTGATGAAGCAGTTGGGACTGCCTGTGTGTTTGGGTCAGTGAGTGAATGCATTGACCAGTTGTGGCTGTGAGTCATTTGTCTCCAACCCAGTTGCTGCTTTGGTATTGAACAGGACTCAATCATGCCGGCGATGAATGCCAGCTGGCTGTTAGGGCAATAAAAGGGAAAAAAACCCAACAACAAACAAATGAAAAAGAGAGGCCAAATTAATGGATGCCAGCAGACGCAAAGCAAGACCCAGCTCTTACTCTGATTAAACATCAGGGCCATCAAAGGGGAGGAAGCCATTAGAGATAGATTGTATTGGCTTTGCTGCGATCTGTGCTTCTATTTTAAAGAAAGACATGTCAGTGCAGAGAGGTTTTGGTCTTTTGCCCCACACCAAGGATGTGTTTGGTCAAGCTGAGTGAAAGGAGAATAGCTTTCAGATATGTATTGAGTTTCCATTCATTCTGTACAAAAGAAGAACAGTTGTGGGTGAAGCTGCACACAAACAGCTCAAGGCAAGAAAAAAAAGACACATCACATAACAATCGCTCCTGAAAATCCATTACTGGTGACCATGTTTGCAATGACAAATCTCTGCGCGAGTATCTAGAAGTACAAAAAAAGTCAAACCTAGAACTAAAATGCCTTGAGAATCCACAGAATATTATCATCATTAGTATAATTGCAAACATTGCCAATCGGTGGCACACAACATCATTTATTCAGCATTAATATGAGACAGTTGGTAAGTGTGACACTTTGAAAGATTTTGCTGCTCATTGTAAAGTGCATGCCATGCCTGTTCTGTTTCAAAGCTTACTGCCCTAGGTACCTACCATCTGGTTCATCCCTGTGGATGCCAGCAACTTGTCAGCCAAAGGCGGGGCACTGTGGTTCCTGCCACCAATCCGAATGTAATGATCGATTTTCACCATGCATCCCAGAGCCTTGGCAGGCCGGAAAAAAAAGAAAGACACCAGGCTTCTGAGCGCAGTGTAATCTCCCCACGACACAGTGTTTGACACATGTGCAGCTGGGGAGAGATTGTTGAGATTTGTGCATTGATCCGCACACTGGCCCTCTCCACAGGCTCTCTCATTTGAATAAAAAGGGGGGAATATTTTTGTAGAGCGGTGCAAGACCATCAAAAGAGTCAATATGTCTCTATGAAGAATGAGTCTGAGGGTCGTGATCCACAGGGGACGTTTCTAGGAGAATGAGGGGCCTATGTGAATAACTAATGAGGGACAATGCGATGTAAGATGATTGGAAGGAAGGAAATGGGAAGTAATCAAGAGCCAACTGGAGAGAAAGAGATGTAATTCTTTGCCTTGAATGACATACTAACAGTCTCATTCCATGAGACATGGAAGATGAATTGAGAGGTAAAGGACATACATCATTACAGTTCTGTATCATTAAGATGAGATATTTAAAGCTATTCCTTATACTCTTGTATGAGTCCTTTTAAAACTTGACCCCAGATGGAATTATTAACCAGTGGGCCTAGCTGTAGCTTGATTTTAGATCAGTAATGTAGTTTAAGTGTGAATATTCTTAGCACCAAGCACTTACAGTAATCTCATAGCCTTAATTATCTTTTAAGGTAAACTGATTGTAGTTCAAATAGGTCAGATGAGACCTGTGTTAATTAACATACAAACCCTCACCAGTGCATATGGCATCCTTATTGCAAAGATGTAGTGGATAAAAATAAAGCCAGGTAACATTAGAAAGCACTTTTTCTTTCCACTCATAAATTTGCTGAGCACTAAGACAAGCCTCTTATCACTAAAAGGTCATAAACTCGCTCGAGAGAGCCGTTAAGCGTGTCCTCTGGCTCTCTCTCACTCCGATCTCGTCGCCGTGCCAGCACATTTAGTGCAGGAAAGGAGTTCAAGTCGTAGTCACCCACTTGTTCCATCAGAGATGTGGGAACAGAGCCACGTTGGCGGAAACATTCTCAGGTCCGAATCCTGCTAATGAGGACAAAGACTTGAATCACAAAGCATGAATCTTTAACAACGCAGAAACGGTCAAAGCACATCTAAGGGGAAATTGTAAGAAATCGATGTGCAGGAAGATTCAAACACTTCACAGCCTCGTTTAAATGAGTTACAGCCTCACGTCCAGTGTCTTACTCGACCCTTTTTTAACACTGAGTAGTAAAACTGCAAATCCAGTCCTTTTTCCCCCTTTTTTTGACCCAGTGGGAACACAATGATTAATTACATCTTCGTGCATTGTCTTCCATCTGGCAGGGTTACTTATCTCCCCAGGATGAATGACTGCTTAAACTGCTACCGTTTCATCTGAAGTTTTTTCACTTTTTTACCCTTTTTTTTTGTAATAATTTTCTCAAGTAATTTAAATGATTTTCTTATTAACATGTACATTAGCAGTTCTTTTCATATGTGTAGACACTACTCCTGTTAGACCACAGGCTATTCTTCCATTAGAGTTTAGACAAACTGTTTATGGAGCGGTTTGGTTAGATTGCACATGGCCTTAAAGTGAGGCTAGGTAACTGCTGAAAGAATAAATAACACATTATTATTCTTAAACATTTAAAGTTTAATTCAAAAGAAATAAACACACCCATACTTAGTTCAGTATTGTCAGGGATTTTGTTGCTACAGCCATGTTTGGTCTTGTAAGGCCTTAGTACTGAGGTGACTTTGTGAGTCTTTACTTACTGTACTACAAGGGAGAATTACAGAATAATAGTAAATGCTACAATATAGTATAAAAGTAGCATAAGTAATGAATTGACATCAAGTCAGTGAAATGATTCAGTAATGTTAGCTTTTTATGAATATCTTTCTAAAGGTAGCTAAGATTAGCTTAAATACATTAATATTCATGCTCATGGTAACTTTTTGTTTCAAACCATTGAAACGTTTATCTGACATGTTGAATTGTAGTGTAACGGTAGCACAACTAGAGAGTCATAAATCTAGCAAACTGACTGATTAATATGCGTTACATCAGTCTTGCCAACTCTCACGCTCCTGGCATGAGACACACGCTGCCCAAACAATTCTCACGCCAAAACACTGAGATGACAGACGAGTGTTTTTACTGTTGGTTACATACTGTAATCAGAATCAGAATCAGAATCAGAATCAGAAATACTTTATTAATCCCAGAAGGGAAATTGTTTTTTGATACAGTTGCAGTGCTCAATAGAAGTTATTGAAGAATAAAAATAATAATAAT
>JAVQJD010050752.1:0-21087 GCA_036023655.1 Nannoperca australis
AATGTCAGTGTCAGTTCGGGGAGGAAAGAAGGGCCAGAGTGGCCTGGACACAGTTACTCAATAAATCCAGTGTTCACCTCCAGTTTGACCTTAGTGGGCAGAGAATCTGGTCCACTACAGGAGAGATGGTGAGATGGCTAACAGTAGGAACAGAGTTTCTTGAATTGATCACAGGACTATATTTATGGCTTGTTTGTGGTGTTACCTCAGTAGATCACAAGAAAATATGAAGATTCCATAAAGTTGTTTTGGCCCTGGGTCACAGGATAAGGTAAAAGGTCTATATTTTACATTATTCTCAAAAGTGAGGAATTCATTTTTCAGAACCATGATTGGAGAAAAGTTATTGTTTATAAAACGATCATGGTCCAATCATCTGCAAGACAAGGCCATGGAACGTGAGCTGTGGCCCAATTCTGGCAATTTATGTGACAGTCTGGGTCTCTGTCTGATAAAGAAGACGGATCAGAAGCTCTTACATGTCTGTTTCTGGTTATTACAGTACATGGAACAATGAGTCATGTATTATGGAGCATGAGAGGATTATGTCTCCTCTGTATGTAGCCGGCACAGTTTGCACAAAAATTAAGTAGTAGGTCACCTCCATCGGCCACCCCACACAAACACACCCTCAAATACACAAAAGTGGCTCTAAATTATGGGGGGAAATGTAAGAGACAATGTCATTGTAGACAAAGGTTCTAAGTAAGAAGCACAAAAATAAAAACATAAAAATAAAATAATGAGCAATTAATACAATGTAATGTATTGTCTTTCAGCAGAATCATATTGTGATAATGAATAATTATGTTGATGTTCTGCAAATTTCTGTTGTCCAAATTAATAATTCCACGTTACTAGTAATTACAAACTAACAAACATTGCTTTGAGCATTAGTTTGATTCTTATATATGTGATTTTGTGTACATTTGCCATATTGAGATATGTATCGAGATACATGTCCTTAACAATGTAATGACAATGATGCTACTAAAGATTATTTTCATTATTGATTCATCTGCTGATAACCGACTAATCGTTTCATCTATATGAATAATTCAGAATTATATAGTCCAGACCCATTTAAATGCTAAAAGCTATTGTTCAAAATAACTATCGAGGTGATAAACATTATATCACATGATTTTAAGTTATTTATTAAGGGAGTGAGCCACCATATTTACTTTGCAGTTACAGTATGTTTCATCAGAACACAACTTGCTGTCACCCTCTGCTCCAACACAGTAGCTTCATGTTTATACGTGTATAAATGAGGAGCTGTCCCCCACCCTGTGTGTAAATATTTATATTTATATATGTTACAGCAGTACAGAATGTTCCTGACTGAAGCTATGCGGCAAAGAGGAAGTTCAAAGATCGACTGGGACTGACACCTTTGCCCATTTAGATCTTAAAAGAGCTCGACAGTCAAACTCTGGCTTGTGTTACTGTTGTTGGGCACAAGACGAATTAAGGAATAGATTTTTTTATTTGTTGCCTGGGCTATTGAGACTTGGCATGGTCTGAGCCCCGTTTAATTTTCAGCTGTGTCCACATCTACAGTCACACACTCACACACACAAAATCACTGAGTCCTTTTGATAGAGTATTGGGATAATCAGGCAGACATTCTGAATTTGACTTGATTGTAATAGCTTTATAATAATAACAACAGCTTAATGGATGTTCCTTTAATACACAGACTGTGTGCTGGTTATCAGCTACGATTGTTACAGTAGTTCTGGGTGAGTGACTCGCCCCTGTGCAAATGTGAACCCCTGTGGGATTGAAACTCCATAGCGTTCAGATAAGAAGATATTTATAGCACAGGTTTCAGTTTTGGAAAGAATATACATTTTCACAACTTGTTAAACAGACAGAGATTTGACCATGACTTTATGTCATAATTGATTAAAGGGAAGTGTTCCTTTAAGCCTTGGTCCACTGAATTTCCATTCACAGACTGTTCAGAGAGTATTACCACAACCACTTAACTGTTAATCTGCACTTCTTTGCTGGCCAATATCTATTTCCAAGCACCATTAACATGTCACGCGTTACTCACAATTGAGCCTATAATTGCCTGTATGTCTGTGAGTCTGTCTCTGTGTATTGCTCGTGTCAACTTGTGAACTCGACCCATATCTCACATGGTGACATGCTGCCACTGAGAAGCTTGCTGTAAGTCTAAAACTGCAGATGCTGCAGTCAACCTGCCAGCCAGGTCAAACTACCCACACTCCTCTCTGCCAAATGGAAGGGGTCCATTCAGTTTGCCTCGTCTGGCAGCTGGCAGCGATTAGCCAGGGTCCAACAGAATGTAAGGAACCAAGTTAAAAAGGAGGTTATTTGGTCCTGCTTTTACTGAGTCTCATCTGGTGTGGTGTAGCCTGTCCAGCCACCTGCTGTTCACTATATCCAGATCTGGCGACATGCAAAAGGTGGGCCCTTCAAATTACTCATTGTGGGTTTAGAGCCATGGATTAAATTTTGTAAATTAAAAACCCAAAGATCTGTAGGAAGAAAAGAGATACAGCAACTACCACTGTCTGTATAAGCACCACAACTGGCTGACAGGGCAGTAATGAAATACAGTACCCCTGGTGCTTCATGCTACAGAAATAGCAACATGTTTCCTGTCACCAAAACAAGGTGATTTACCGATTGTATTTTTGGTCGAGGAGCAAAGATACTTGTGGTCACTAAGAGGACATGTCTTTTGGAATTAAAACATTTTAAATTAAATGTTGCACTGTAACATACCTAATAACCTGAGGTTAAATACAGAGTTGGTACTTTATCATCTTATAGTAACCTCCTTTAAATCATTTAAACATGAATAATAAATAAAGAGGTACAGAGAGGTAATTACAACACTTTGTTCCCCCATGACTCCCTGCAGTATGAAGCTCATACTCTGCCTCTGTGTCCTGTCCTGCTGTGGACTCTGCAGTTCCCTGCTGCTGAGTGCAGCAGGCAGGAGGCCAGGGTCAGCCAGGGTGTGGTGGGATAAGCTTTCACCTACTCACTATTTGTCAGCAAGACTGTAGCATCCCGCAGGGGTTTGTGGCAGCAGCAAAGCAGGTGGAGAACGCTAGAAGAGATGGAGGGGGAGAAAAGTGTGGGGGGAGGGTTGGGGTGTGTGACCACCACACTGGTTTCGTCTCCAAGATACAGTGGCAAGTGACAAGGCAGAGGAAAGTTGCTGGCATCTGTTGAACCCCATGGGAGGCTCATTAGAGCTGCACCTCCTCCTTGTCTGACTTCCTCATGAAGAGCCCACCTGGGAGGATCTGTATCTACTACTCTATCTAGTACCTCAGTCTCCCTCTCCAGACCCCCCACCCCCCTCTACCAACCTGCACCCCCAGAGGCCTCTTTTACAGGAAGCTAAGTGCCAGGCCCCTGCTGCTGTGTCTCCGGCTCAGGATGGGTCCCTTGATGAGTGCCATCCATACGTCACTGGCAGTGGCAAAGACGGAGAGCACTCCCTCACCGATTATAGCAACAGCACAAAGCAACAGCATCCTCTCACTGTCTGTCTGCAGCCTGCCTCTCTATGCTGTCTGTATCCTGGAGCTGAGAAAAATAGTTTGAAGGAACCTGATGAGGAAGAAAACAGAAGGGCTCCGAGGTCTCAAGCAACCAGAATGTGATTTTATATGAATATATGATGCTGCCAAGTCCAGACTGTAGCGGAGAGTTATGAAGAACCACAGGAAGTTCTGCATTAGGACGTCCTTCATATTTTCAGGATTTGTGTGGATCTAAAGAAGACAATGGAAAGTCAGCGTTAACTCATACTCGTGGCATCAAAGTTCTGTTGAGTTCAAGAAGAATTTTTGTTTGTCAAATGGAGTCAAGGAGCAACACCTTGACTTCCAGTCTCTAGACTAAAAGCAGCAGGGAATGCAGGCCTGGCATCATCATTATCATCATCATCATCATCCTTATCCTTCATTTTGCTTCAAAGGGTGTCTATCTGATCTCTGACCTGCTGAGCAACTACCTCCCCTCTGGCTGTAAATGGTGTCTAGTGGCTGAGGTGGGAGTCAGGGTGTGGTCCTGGCAGCATGGGGGAGACGTGCTATGTGGGAAGACGACGGAACCTCACCTTCCTGCTGTGGTTTTAGCCTCCTCCACTGCTGCTGCTGGGGCAGAAGCAGAAGAGTCCAACCTGAGGTATGTCTGGAGGCAGCCGAGGCAATTCAGACAACTATTCATCCTATCTACATGCCCACACGCTTTCTTTCTCCCTCTTTTGGTTTTTATTTCCTGTTCCGACCACTCTATTTTTAGATTCACTCACTGGTAGCACAGTCCTCCTTGTTTTGGCTTATGTCAGGCATACATAAACGTTAGCGCTTTGTTTCATACATTTGTGGTTGTCATAGTGAGATATACTGTATCTGCATTGTTTTGCTCAAGCTGCTTCTCCTCACCAATGTGTTGTCACCTGGGTGACAAAAAGCGCACAGCATAAAGACTCTCCCAGGTGACCTGTGGCGAGGTTTACAGTGGCTGACTTACATGCATGTTTGATTATGTGCTATTTAATCCTGTATAGATACTGTATGTGTTCAGAGCTAGGGCATGACTTGCGCTTTAAACTTGCGCAGGCACTCTCTGCGTGCTTCCGTATTAAAGGAATATTTTGACACTTTGGGAAATCCACTTATTTTGTTTTCTTTATGGAGAGTTAGATGAGAAGATTGATACCAGTCTCATATTTGTGCGCTAAATATGAAGCTACAGCCAGCAGAAAGTCAGCTAGCCTGACTCTGTCCAAAGGTAAAAATAAGTCTACCAAGTCTTACCACCATTATGAGTTTTCCAGGGAACCAATAGCACAGTTTTATGTTTTAAATAAGTGAGTTTTAGAGATGCCATTAGGTGGATTTTATTACCTTCGAACAGAGCCAGGCTAGCTGTTTCCCCCAATTTCTAGTCTTTATGCTAAGCTAACCGGCTGCTATCATTATAGCTTCATATTTAGCATACAGACATAAGAGTGGTATTAATGTCACCTAACTCTGGGCGAATAAGTGTATTTTCTAAAATGTCAGACTATTCCTTAAAACAAAATATTTCTGTGGTTCTTCGATAATTTGATCCATCGTGTTCACTAGCATGTTCATTTTTCTACTATCGTGCTTCAGTGTAGCGATAGAATTATATGCAAAGTAAAGTGTGATTTTGTGTAAAACTGTGTCACAGCAGCATTTTACAAACAAATACGCAACCTGGTCTGTTGTCTCCAGCTGTAATCTATGGTTGTTGGAGATGAGGATCTCCTACTTCAGCCCTTGTCGTTATTAATCAGGTCAGATTTTTCACTTCTGAGTGTTCCCTGTCTCCCTCTGGTAGTCCCTCTGATTCCCCAATCTCCTGAAGGGCCACACCACCAGCAGGGGCCCACCACACTCTGTGGCTCAGCATGAAACCTGAAACTGTGTGTTCTGCATGCCTATAAGCAGCAACACTCCACGTATGCCTGATGTAGCTCCAGTGATTTAACTTCATGGTTATTTAGGGTTTTTATGGTATGGTTGACTTCTTAGATGCAACAAACGATTAGAGGATAAGGAAATAGGTTAGACGAGCTTAATAAGGAAGGCAGGAATATAGCTTCCTCAAAAGCTCATCTCATCCTGTCCCAAGGCTGTGGCTGATTACTGAAGTGGCCACCGCTGTTGCATAACAGCTGTCATCTAATCATATTCATCTCCTGTTCTTGTTCTGGGCTCCTCGTCACATGGAGCAACTGAGTTGTTTCCTCCCCTGCAGCAGGGGATTAGGCATTGGAAAACAATTGTCCTCTTCTTACATTTGCATCATGACTGAAACACTGTGTTAATGCTGTAATGTCTGGTCTCCTGTTACAAGATGTGATTTCACATTTCACTGTGGTCAGGGGAAAACCTTGTAACTCCTTTTTTTTCCTGGTTAAAATGAAGTGTCAGGATATTTCCTGCTCTGAGAAAATTTAGCTGTGTTGAATGAAGTCTGAAGTCGGTCTGTCAGCTCTGTTTCATGGCTTAAGAAAATATGGTGGTCAGTTTAAAATAAAACGGTTTTACTTTACTTGTTTCTGACAATTTAACATTTCAGATGACTTGACAGAGAGGATATCACATGCTTAATAGTATTTCATAGTTCTTTTTCCTGTTGGCTCTGTGTTGGCTGTCGCAACAATTAACCTACCGCTACCTACTGTATGAAAATAGATTTAGATCTAAACAGGCCATCGTGGTTTAATACAAGTTTAACCACAGATTGAGAAGAGAGATCCTACAGATTCAGAATGTATTTGCAGTGGTGCAGGCTAGGGAAGCTGCTTCAAAAAAAGTATTTTGAGGTTCCAGTAAAATTGGGAATTATTTAATTGCATTAGTATTGCCCTCTATAGCACACATTGTTAGCAAAGGGAGTAGAAAAGCAATCTATTTTGACAGGTTTGGGAGCCCCTAGTCCACACAGTAGTGTACTACACATACAGAGATAGGGGTTGTATGAAACAGAGGCACAAAAAATCTGTTAATTTGGTGGTTTTTTATTATGAAATGCAGCCTAACTAAAAACTATCTTCGTTATTTTCTTGAGAGATCCATCTTATTCTGCCTTCCTTTGATATATTGCAGCTCGCTCGAGAGGTTAAACACTTGAAATAAGAGAGGTTTCCCTGGGAACAGATTCTTTTGCACGGCACGCTTCTGACAGTGGAGATCCTCTCTGGAACGAGCAGCAGTCTACATAACATTAACTGTAAATTGAGTGTGGCCACGACGTGCGTGCGTCGGTGTGAACCCTCTCTGTACAGCGATGGTGTTGGGAGAGCTCATCACTCACACAGCTTGGTGTAGGTGGACGACAGCAAACGGATAAAAACAAATCTATATCGGGACAGCCCCAGCTGTCAGCGGCAGAAACCTGAACAGGTGGCTCCTTCAGTGTCTTAGCATTACGCGTCAAAGCGCAGAGACCCTCAACAGCTTGCCTCGCCCGCTAATCTCCTCTCTGACGACAGCGCATTTAGCCAGCGCACGTAAAACCGGGAGTACGGTAGGTTTGGGTCGGTGGATCGCATCAGTCATCAGGGTTTCTGCCTTCATTCAGTTGTCTTCACGAAGTTGGACTCGCGGAAAGTGTGACTTGGTTTTAAAGGCTGGACGAACAGAGTTGGATACAATGACTCTTTCTTGGATTTTATAAACTCTCCTCTGTGTTTGGATTTGTCAAGCAGCTGTAAAGACTGACAGTGATAACACAACATGTTGCCAGAAATAAATAACAAGGTGAGGCACTTTGATTTGTTAGTAAATTGGTTGGTATAAAACAATTTCCTGTGGTTAGTTGCAGTGTGGCTCTGGTTTGTATTCAAAGTCGAGTGGCATTATAATTTTCTAATAATGGCAGGGTTGGTCTGGTTATCTAATGAAAGACAGCATTTTAATATATTATCATATCTGTCATATTATCAATTTAATATTCCTCTATAGTGAATTTACAGATTGCATTTTCATGGAATAAGAATTTATTTTGCCCAGATACAGGGCTTCATTCCAGGCTAATTCCTTTTTGGGAGAAACCCTCCACAGGTATCGTTTTACAGTGACAAACTCAAATAAACGCCTGCCATTTACTGTGAATTCATATACTGTAAATTACAAAAATGTGGAATTATTTCAATTTCTCCTCCTCAAGTTATTCCAATTGAATGCTGACTTTGTGGTCTGCCCCTTTCTCCTGACTGCATGCCAAGTTTGATGAAAAATCTGATCCATTTCTATTTCAGTCGTTGTTTAGCCTACTTATGTCAGTGTTTGTTGTGCTGACAGATTCTGTAAGTCTATATGCGTTCTGGTGTATTTTTCACACCTTACATGGAAACTGATGTAAATTTAACCCTTGCTGTTTTGGGATCTTAAAAGAATTTCATCTTTTTTGGGACTGTTTATAGTGAAAAATACAGGAATGTACTAATCGCTTTCTGTGCAATGAAAATTACGGTGTGATTATACATTAAAAAATGACCTGTGAAATGTGCATGTCTGATAGCTGATAGTGTGAGTGAGCGCAGTTTTATAGTTTGTTGATGTTTACCTTCAGTTACTCCTGGTTTTATTGCGTTGTTGACCCTCTGGCCAGCTGACCCTGAATGAGCCAAAGCTGCTCTCACACACTTGCTGGGATGATCCCATCTCCAGCAAAGACCCCCAGTCACACAGAAACAGTCGGTGTTGCTCTTGATCTCTGACTGCTTGTCTTTACTCCCATTTAATTATTTATGTAACTTTATTTAAACTCGTTGGCACATTAAGAGCTAATACCCTCTTTCATGTATGCTTAAATTGTGCAAAGTGTAAATTGTGTCATTCAATTTGTCGTGCAAACCTGAATTTTAGACACATATTTGGCAAGATTGTATCTTAAGAAAATCTCTCCTTTTTTAAATAACAGTTACTAACTTCCTCATTATTGCCCTAACAACTGGCACTGATTTCTATCACATGGATTGAACTGTGATTATTGTTACTTTATGTACTTCACATACATTCATCACAGGGTCAGGACAAGGTCACAGTCACTATTTATCTTTGGCGCTTGGGCATATGTTATGATGTCACCGTGTTTCCACTGGCTCCGTGCTCATCAGCCAGGCTTACAGCAGACCTCTACAGGTGATGTTTTAGAAGCCAACCTGCCACATTGACCTACATGGCTCCTGCTGTCACTCACATTGCATCTTATCTTGAGATTGTAACATGACTACACCACCGTGCCCTTTTTTGGCTACATGTTGTTTGCCCGTCTTACTGAAGCATTAAAACAACTTTAATTTGAAGAGCAAAGCCAGTGAGTGTTTGCAGGATGTGTTTAGTTTTACCCAGCGACCAGTAAGACTCAGAAGAAGTAATTTCAGTGTCTCACCCTCCTCTGCTGAGCTGGTTGAGGTGGGTCAGTTAAACTCCTTCTGCTTCTGGACAATACTGCCGTGACTTACTGATCTGATGTTGCTTTTACTTCTCGATTAAGATTATGACTGGGAAGCTGTTTCCTATCCTGCACCAGTGGACAACACCCCAGCCAGTCTGTCTCACCCCCTCCCTCCCCAACTGCCAGGTTGGCAGAGTGAGTTTAGCACATATCTCCATATGGGGCTAAGCTTTATTTCACCCATATGGTGTCGTGCAACACAGCTGTGCGCTCACTTGCTGATTAACACGGCACGTGTCAGCTGGCTTGGTGTCAGAGACAAGCGTGCAGAATCATCTGAAATGCGTGTGGTACTCTTTTTTTAGAATATCCGGAACTCTGTTGGTCTTTTACAACATTGATCGCTTCCCTTTAACACCTTAAGGCAAGCGGATCTCCAGTCTGCACCAGGCTTGGAGGCACGTGTACACACACAGCTAGACACACGAATGTGCACACACCTGCATGAACCAGCAGGTACACAGAATAATTTATCGTTGTTGCTGGGTTTTTGCAAAAGTGATCTATTTTAGGATCATAGTGCATTATTTCTGCTAGTCTGGCTGCAACCTAGCTCAGCTGCCCACAGGCTGTGTGTTTGTGAAGAGACTGGCGAATCCAGGCCGCACGAACACAAAGAAGCAATTCTATTATTATTCAATATGACTGCTTCCATCTATCGGTTTTGGTGTAAAAGGATTCCTAAATCTGACTTTGGAGATTATGCATTGTGCTGTATGAAAAAAATCATTGCAGAAGAGAGAAAATAAGGCTACCCAAAGAAATAGAATAAATTGTGAATATATGACCTCAGCTTCTTGTAGTATATTTTATGAATTGCTCTCAATCTTCCCACAGACATCACGACCGGAGCCCTTCCCTCACCCTCACAGACTCCCAGCAGAAGGCAACCGTCTTGGAACAAACCGACCCTGCTCACAGGTCAGCTCCTCTCCTCTGCACGATGCTGTAGCAGCTGACCCGTACCCAGAACATGTTGTGTCAACAAGGCCATCTTTTCCCTTTCTGTTTGAGTCACGTGAGGTGTTCTTGAAATATGTCATCTATGTCATCACACCTAAAAAAAAATATATATATATATATATATATATATATATGGAGCAATGTTTATATATCCTATTAGAAGATAGTCCTATAGTTGTTTTGATTATTGGCAGAGAAGCTCCTTAGAAAAGAAGCGCCTCACTGAAACATGTCTGTCTATAGTGATCTTCACAATTCAGGTCATCTATGCTGACGTTTATTTACTCCTGAGATCTTACAGAAACATGCATGGTACTGTACACAGCTGTTGGCACATATGTGGTTATGTGGTTTAACGTATCATAGATTTCCATTCATACATGTGCATGTAAATGAAGTGGCATGCCCCCCCCCCAGTTATGTACAGGCACATAGCTGTGTTTACTTGCTTTGCCTGTTGTGGCAGGTGCTTGGAACTATATTTAGCCCTATCTCTATGCATCATAACTAAGTTGGCAGATCCTGCAGCAGCTCTTAACACGTGAGATGAAATATCAGAACTATCTACTGTATGGATGGAAAAGCTTTTTTCTTGGAATGCTGTTAATAATCAATACGAAAGAATTCATTACGTTGTTAATACAGTACATTGCTAAAGGCTCCATGATAGCATGCAGGATGTAGGGGCAGCTCTGTTTTGAATCGTTTCACCTGAAATTTGAGTGGAATTGCAGCTCAATAAGTGAACCACTCCTCCTCATGACACAAATACACTTCTGTAGGTTTGTCTCATTTTGCAGAGAGAACTGGGCACAGGACAAGGGTCTAATTTTGCACATCATTGCCAGGGCTGAGCCTGTCAAGGCTGTGACACATGTAATCGTTCTCTCAGAGCAAGCAGGATGGCAGCCAGAGAACAGCAGGTTGCTGTTCCCCACCTCCCCCACGGAGCCACCGCAGACAGACTCTGTCAGGACCTAGCTTCTCAGGCTTTGTCCTATTTCACTCTCACGCTGATCAGTAATTCCAGCCGCTACCTACTGGGCGTCCCGATCACATGAGCCTCCGCAGACGCAATGCATGTGAAAGGGACTAGCTAGCCAAGAACACAAACCAAACCTGACGAGGTGTAGCCCGACACAAACAAAAAAATGAAAGGGACTGTAACAAGCTTGTAGCTACAGTGTAAAAAGATGAATGCCTTTAGTTACCTCACACTTGCTGACATACTCTCTCTAGCTGCTTTTGTTGTGTGTTTACAACTGGGTTTGCTGCATATTTGTTAGTGTGTTATTCCCCACAGAACAAGATCTTAAAAGCCATCTATCTGTGGAAGTTGGCCAATATCTTTGTTGATTTCCCTACATATTCTGTCTTTTTGTCAAGTAGACTACAGTCTGCCTTCATCTAAGTCTTTAGTCACTTAACTATACAAATTAAGCTTTCAGAGTTTGAAAAACCTGACTGAAAGATCTTTTTTTATGTATTGTTGTTTCTAATGTGTATTTATTTAATTAAAGCAATCAAATTAAAACCATCCTCTGTTTTACAGAAGTTTGGCCCTGGTGTAGGAACCTTGCCTCAGCTTGAGCCACCAGTAGTCCAGGTGGTGGTCAGCAATGCCAAAAACCAACACCAGCAGTCGGACAACATTCTGCCCCAAATTGCCAACAAAGGGGGCCAAAACAACTATCAGACACACCCGGTGAGACTCTCATACACTAGCAGCCTGTAATATCCAACAGTAACAGCTAGCGTCTCATGATGTTTCTGAAGGGAGGGAAAAGATTTGAGGATCAGTATTTTCTCCAAATAGCTTATATAACAAAAAACTGAGAGACAGCAGAGTAGTTTCAGCAACAAGATTGACTGTGAAAACATTATGAAGGTCAAACTGTAGTTCTTTGTACTTCTTTGCTCATAAAAGGGCTTCTACTTTCTCTGTGTGTGTTTATTGTACAGGATGAGAGGCCGAAGCCCACCCAGCAGTTCGCCATGCGGTTTGGTGCAGCAATGGATAAAGTGTCAGTCTCCCGCAACAGCAAGATGTTCAGCAACAAGCTGGAGCAAGAGAGGACATATGAGGGACAGAGGTTACCCATGTCCCCTATAGGTATGTTATTATGGAGAAGAATGCAATACAACAGAATTAGGGCCGCACAGAGACGTTATTTCACATTCTTTTGGGGGTGTTTCAACACAAACATGTAACTAAGTAACACATTTTGATTCGACTGATGCAGTAAAAATAGCATGTTGGCATTGAAGTCGATTGTTCACAATCCTCTGCTCTTGGCAGAGGTCTAATCAATATCATAGTGACTCATCCAGTCCTCCTCCTCTTACTTCCTGTTGCAGAGGCACTGAAGAACTTCCAGGAGAGGCTGATGGAGTTTGAGCAGGAGGAAATCATGGACTACGCAGAGATATGGTTCCTGGGTCTGAGCTCTCAGAAGATCGAGGGTTTACAAGGTGCACCTCAGAACTCTGGATATGATGACGAGCACGGAAGCTACATCAGGGTAATGTTTTACAACAATACCTGTGGTTATTCTAGGATTCACCCCATTAAATCTCATAACATAATTTAACATAATTACCTTCCAGGCTCCAGGCAAAATAGATGTGACTAAACGATCACTGTGATGAATTATGTACGGTGTCTCTACCAAATTTGAAGAATAATTTACAAATTGGTCAGCAGTGATGTCAAGTATTCATAATTTAATTTGTGAATGCATTCAAAACCCCAATATGGTTCTGTAAAAGGCCCTATAGTTATTTAGAATGTATGTCCTATTTAAAGTTATATCCACATACATGCAAATGTGCATAGACATGAAGACATTGAAATCATTTTAAAGTAAGAAAATAGACTGGAGATGTGAAGAAATTTAGTCGAAACTAGTTTTCCTTTCCCTCTCTCACACACACACACACACACACACACACACACACACACACACGCACGCACACTCTCTCACAGACACACACTCTCTCACACACACACACACACACACGCACGCACAGGCTTGCAAGCTGCCTAAGCTGAACTGTACATGACCAGATGCCTTCGTATGACATTAATACAGCAGCTGCAGACACAAACTCGCCGTTCTGATGGACAGACTTCATTGTTGAATACTGTTTATAATAAATTGCTCTGAGGTCATCAAACCCTGTGACAGCAGGCTAATCTGTCTTGTATAAATTGGCTGACTGACAGGCAGTTGTGTGTTAGACAATACGTAATGAATGAGCTGTTTAAAGCTGTGTGACTGACCATTGTTTAGACTCATATCTCTACTGAGGCTCATCTCACTGTCACAGGCTTGAACTGACAGTTACAGCAAAGCATGGTACAGTTAATACTGTGGCTGCTATGCACACGACAGATCAGTATGAGTGAGAACAGCTAGAGAACTATATTGTCATTGAGTAAATAACATTAATAATCAGTAAGAGTTTGCAAGTAAGAGCTTGTAAATAAAAATTATTTTAATGACAATGCTTTGATTTTTTCATATAGTTCATTTTGCTGTTAGTGATGACTATTTATTTTTCAGTAAAAGCATACAGTGCAGTCTGCTCAAATATTCACAGTGCTCTTCCTTTTGCTTTTCCAGGTGCTGCATGACCACATTGGCTACAGGTTTGAAGTGCTGGAAGTCATTGGGAAAGGCTCCTTTGGGCAGGTCCTGAAATGTCTGGACCACAAGAACAATGAACTCGTGGCCATTAAGATGATACGTAATAAGAAAAGGTACATGTAAACCACAAATATTTCCTTCTGATACATTTAATTTCATCCCGACCGTCACCTTTGATTGAACCTTTCCTGGAAGAGATCAAATAATTCATTAAAAATATTTGTATCCATCTTGCATTGCTCTTGCATTTAAATGACACTATACTTCACTATATACATTATAGAACGAGTTATTCGTCACATTCAAGGAGTCCATTTTTGGCATTTATTTGAGAACTGATACACCGTTGTGAAGTTTTCCCTCATGACTCCCCCGTGATCATTTTACATGTTAGGAGTCTGCCAAATCGTTGAGATCCTGATTTAGCATGATAGAAGTCGGCACCTCATGGTGTTATCTTACCTGTCCTTCCTCACGGTGGCAGCGACTGCCCGAGTCCTGTAGGTTAGCTGCGGGAGTTGTCGGGTCTTACTGCCACTTCAATAATGCAGAAAACAAAATGGGTGCTCAGCAGAACTCTGCACTGTGTTTAGCCGATCTTATCTCTCCTGGCAGAGGATCGTGAATGGATGACATTAAGACATTTCCTGGGATCTTAGGGATTGATTTGCTGGGAGAAACCTTTCTATCAGAGGACATTGACAGCCAAAATGTTTATATAGTATATACAAGTTATAGCTTGTTAAGAGTCCTAGTATATATATCACCATTTTGATGTATCAGAATTTGACTCTCAAACATGGATACATTTATTTAATCTTGCCCCACTATACCTGTAAATGTTTGTATTTCCTAATGCCAGTTATCTAACACATCCTGTAAATGTGCATGCAGGTTTCATCACCAAGCTCTTGTTGAGCTGAAGATCCTGGATGTAATAAAGAGGAAAGACAAAGACAACCTCCACAACGTCATCCACATGAAGGAGTACTTTTACTTCCGAAATCACCTCTGCATCTCCTTTGAGCTTCTCGGGTTAGTACCCTCACTCGCATTCTGCAAGCAAGCAAGCAGGCCTGCATGTTCAGACGTTAGTCTTACAGGGAACTATAAAGGCATTACTGAATAATTCATCTCTTAATCAAAGGTATTCACGGTAAGCCACCTTTCCCCAGGTACGGCAGGATTAGATCACTGTACTTTCTTATCAAAGGGACTTATCACTTGTGTCTATTCATGACTTCTAACACTACGTGACTGCACTCATTTAGTAGTTAAGTGGTCACCTGTGTACCTTAAACCATCTGTGTTTCAGCGTGGATTGCCACTGATATCTATTTGAGGGGTGATAGTTTTGTGTATCACTCTGGCTGAATGACCTTTAGAGGACATCTTGGACTGCCACCTTGTCTAACATTACTGTCACCGAATCCTTTAGTTAAGGCCTTGATTAGGGCCCTATCTCTTACCCCTGCTTGCTTCATGGTGTGAAGGCTCCAGTTACACAGTCTAAAGAAGTTTAAACTTATCACAAGTAGCAGGAAATAGCAGGCGGACACACTGTGTCTCTGTCTCCCTCTGAATGTGAGCACAATCATAGATTATTTCCAAGTATGAACTTGACAGTCAGCAGATGTTTTATTACGGGTAATGTAAAGTGTAGGATGACATCAAACTTAGCAGTCTTCTTTTTATATTTATCTTTGTTTATTTGAGGAACAAGTTCCCAATGTGGTGCATCTTTTTATAAGTGAATCCCTATTATAGCTCACTTGGCTATGTAGTGCCTAGTCCTGCATGAACAAAGTGAATAGAAAGGAAACTCTAAAAGTATGTATTTTAAATAAATCCAATTTGCAGCATTGTGAACTAACCATTCATCACATTTTGTTTCTTTCGTCAGGGTGAACTTGTACGAGCTCATCAAAAAAAACAACTTCCAGGGCTTCAGTCTCGCTCTCATCCGCCGGTTCACCCATGCTCTTCTCAGGTGCCTGCAGATGCTGCACAGGGAGAAGATTATCCACTGTGACCTCAAACCGGTACTAACTTTATAGTTTCAGAAATACCTGAACTTCCTTTGGGGGGATATAGAATAAGAGACATGATTTAAAATATTGTGATGTCAACAAAACCTGATGTGGACCACACCTTTGCACATAATCATTGATCTGCTGTTGATAACTGTACAGCAGCAGATTCCCCAGAACAGGAGTGTGAATTTTGCTCCATCTTGTGGAGCAGTATAATGTTGCAGCGGCATCATTTAAAAGCAAAGTGTTTTAATGTTTTTGCTTTTACTTCTGAACAGGAGAACATCCTTCTGTCTCAGCGAGGGCCAGGGAACATCAAAGTGGTTGACTTCGGATCAAGCTGTTATGAGCAACAAAGGGGTAAGAGCAAGAAAACTAAACTGAGAAAATATGTAACAATACTTTTTTATCATGTCGGGATATTCAAAGAAACGGACAGGCCTGGTCCAGAGAAGTTAGATCTTATATTCCTCACAACCTCTTCTTTCTTTTCCATTAGTGTACACGTACATCCAGAGTCGCTTTTACCGCTCTCCAGAGGTCATCCTGGGTCACCCCTACAGCATGGCCATTGACATGTGGAGTCTGGGCTGCATCCTTGCTGAACTCTACACAGGCTATCCTCTCTTCCCAGGAGAGAGCGAAGTGGAGCAGATAGCTTGCATAATGGAGGTATGACATGGACATGAAGTGTGTCCCCTCATTTATTGCGTTTATTTTGCAAGTTTCACAAGTGTAAATGCATAACATATGGTTTGTGAGTTGCTTCAGAGTGTTAAGTGTCCTTATATCTTAACTTACAGGTTCTTGGAATGCCTCCAAATGATTTTGTTCAGTCAGCATCGAGGAGGAAGTTGTTCTTTGGTGAGAATTTATCTTCACGTAGTTTCAGACCATTTTTTGTGGTTATTTTATATGTTGTACAGCAGACAATGTAGACTATAGGATAACTAAAATTTGTTAGAAGATAAATGAATAACTAGGCTTGTTCTTTGCAGAAGGTGTGAGAATACGTTATAAGAACAATGTGCCAAGATGATGAATCAGTACTGTGTCTGATAATTGATCACTGTGAGCAGACTCGAAAGGAAACCCCAGGAACATCACTAATAGCAAGGGGAAGAAGAGGAGACCCAACTCCAAGGAGCTGTCAGCTGCATTAAAATCGAATGATGCTTTGTTCTTAGACTTCATCAAATGCTGTCTCACGTGAGTTCATTCAAAACAGAGCAGGCTTTTCTTTTACCTGTCTGCCTTAAAATGAACTGCATAAAATTCGGATGTGACTTTTTAATTGAGTGCGCTTCAATGGTACTTTATTAAAGATCACATGACTTAAATTGCTTTTCTGTGCTTTTCAGTTGGGATCCAACCAAGCGTATGACTCCTGATGAGGGGTTACAGCATGAGTGGATCCTGGAGGGAAATTTCAACAAAGTGCGGCCAAGAACCAGGCCAACGGTGAAAAAGGCCTCCGACAGTTCGACCAGCACAGAAAATAGCAGTGAGCACAGTTTCCGCAAACAACCTAACAGCAAGCCTAGTAAGAGAACAGTCCATTAAATCATCCATATTATACACTTATAATAACCACATTTACATAGTATTCAGAATTAAAAATATACATACAACAAACTACTAAAACGGAGCAAAGACTTGCCTTACATTTTTAAAATCTGGAAAGAACAGGTTGAAGGGGTACATGCTGCTCACTTGAAATTTCCATGCCACTTTTTTATTTTTAGGACAATTATTGGTTTACCTCCAGCTGACATATAATGTCCTTTGTTTCCATGGTACAGCGGAGAAGGTCAGCTCAGAGAGCAGCACTACTGACAAGCTGAAGAGAGGCGGTTCAGCAACAGGAACTAAGATGGCTCCTGCCGAGCGTCTGAGGCCCATCGGGGCCTCAGCGGAGGAGGAGGTGTGTGAGAATGAGGGCAAGCACTTTACGGATACCAAGCAACAGGAAGGAGGTGGAGAGAGGCCAGTTCA
The DNA here is from genome assembly GCA_036023655.1 of Nannoperca australis. NCBI lineage: Eukaryota > Metazoa > Chordata > Actinopteri > Centrarchiformes > Percichthyidae > Nannoperca > Nannoperca australis. The sequence continues at coordinate 17,639 of JAVQJD010050752.1, forward strand.
CATCATCATCAAGCCTCAAGAAGATGTGGGCACAGAGAGAAATGATAGCCAGTGTTTGCCCCCTATCATCTAACATTCAAAGGGAATTGTGCTGCGTTCATGACAAGTGGGAACTGGGCATGTTTCAGACTCAGTGTCCCACTTCCCAACCAAGAGTGATTGAGATGTGGAAGTAAATGAAAGGTTAGGAGAAAGTTGCATTTGTTCAGCCCTGTACACACAGAAAATTAAAAGATCTTTTTCGCTCTTATTTGCTACAAACACTGCCATGTTGCTTTTGTGTCTACACACCAAAACAACATGTTAGAGAAGTTAGAGCCAGAGAAAAGTCTGAGTTTCAGGTTGGAAAGCAGCTCAAGTGGAGCCAGTTCCCACATGCCGTGAACAAAATATTGATGTTGATCTTCTATTTATTGTTTTAAGTATACAGTCATAGTGTATTATTTCTTTCTGTGAGTTTGTATGACAGTGAAGTGAATCAACCAGTTGTACTTTTTTTAATAAAGGAGTTAACATGCAGATGCAGGCCAGCATTTAGTTTTAATGTGTCACAACTGAGACTTCACACTGTCTGCCAGATAAGAATGCACACTTATAGTACAGCACCAATGTTTTGCTGTCACTGTCTCCTGTATTATTCATTGAACCCGATCTTTGCTGTGCATTGAAATCTTTGATAAACAGGATAGATGTAACATTTTCACTTTTCCCAGTTTACATGTTAAAAGGTAGCTGGCTTTATACAGTGCATGGATAGTATTTATCCTTTTTTCTTTTTTTTTTTCTTTTAGACATTATAGCATTACTTTCATAATGGAAAAGGATTTGTGTGCAACAAAGGCTGAGCCAAAAAAGTTTTTTTTTAAATCATGTTAACAAAGAAATTATTGTTGTGTACTTTTCATTTGTAGAATGCAGTTGATGACATTGATTTTTAATGATTTCACTTATTTATTATGGAATATGTTTGATCTTATGTTTCGTATATTTGTTCAACAATTTCATTCAACAATCATAAAATCTGTATTTGTAATAGAATTTATTGTATATATTTCTGCTGTAATTTCCTATGTACTGTATGTGTAATACAGAACACATTTTAAGACAATATTTCTGATATTTGTTGAGGGGTTAGACAAGGTTTTACTTGTTGTGTTGTTTCTGTATGAAAGCATTTTGTACGTGTGTGTTATTCATAATTTTTTTTTATATTAGAATCAAAAAGACAATCCTATTATTGATAGTTTGTGCCTTGCAGTATTAGAAATCTTGCACTTTAATGTTGCGTGTGTACACCTGGATTAGAAACCATTGAATTCTTACCTGTAAAAGAGACATGGATTCGGACTACCCTGCCAGATCCCTTTTATTTCACAAAATGATGTCTCATCTAATGTTACAGAACATAATGAAATAATTGTTTCATTATTAACCATCTTTTTACAATTGATTTATGTCTTTAGTTGCCAACAGATATCCAGTTTAAATTAAGATCATGCCCTCCCTATCTATTAGCTAGGCAACCAGACATCCAGAGAGAATGGATTGTAGCTGAAACAAAAAAAGTCAAGAAAATACATTTTTATGTCTTACATGATGAAATAAAAAGTTGTTTCAAAAAGCATATTGATGTTTCATATTTATATCCTTATTTTTGTGTTTTTGTCTTCATGATTCAACCTGAAATGATACTGAAACATTGTTAGCAGCACATTGTTCAAATCTGAATCAGTCAACAGACTATGGTCTTAAATTAGAATACATTTTTCAATTTGTCAATAATTAAAATTTTAAAGCTTGTTGCTAAATAAGTAACAGAGAAATAAAGGAATTAAATGTAAATCAGAATTGTAAAATAATTTAACAAATGTGATGAAATGTTACTTTTTCTTATTCCATTTACTAATTTATGTTTATAATATTCCATCTTGTAATAAATGTGTTTCTTACTTTAACATTTGAAGTTCTCACTTTGATCCCAATAATCAAAACAAGTAGGAGAGAGACCCTCCAAACAGCATCATGAGCTGTGATTGGCCAGCTGCTACATGCATGTGCTGCAAAGTGCTGCCACCTTCTGCTGTGCTGTCACTGAGCCATGAGCATGAATTGGATATGAACTGCAGTGAAATAGCCTTAATAAAGTCATTTAGAATGGATTGAAATACATTTTAAAATAATAATAATAATAAAAGCTAAAAAACAAAAATGTACAACCCCCTCCATACTGATTAAGAAATGTATTTCAATTTTTGGGGGGGTCAGTGGTAATATCGAAATACACAGTAAAACATAATGCAAACAAATATCAAACGACAACATAATTATTTTTTGATCATGACAAATCATTAAATGATCACAACAGAATAAAGGCAGATATGTCCCCCATCTCAACTTCAGACTTGGCCTCTCAAGGCCTTCTATAAAATAAATGTAACCACTTCTTTTTGGATACTGTTTGTATTGTTAGGACCACATCTCTAAAGACAATGAGTTGTCATGTTGCCTTGTGTATTAGCTACGCTACAGTTAACGTCATTACTGTACTACTGTCGAGAATTGGCGTTGCACATAGTTTGGCCCACACGGCGTGCCGTAGTCGGAAAGATGGCGACCGTGGCGCTAGTTAGCCGTCCTGTGAGTGTCCTTCCAAAGATTTCAAGTGAGTAATGTCTAACGAGCACGCATTTGATTGTGACGTAAACATCTTAGAGCATAATGTTGTGATTTTAGAGCTTTACTCATGTGTGCTCTAACACAGGCTCACAGTTAGACCGCACACTGCTACATTGACCTTGCTAACAGGCACGGCTAGTTGCCTGCTATCAAGGGCTTTAGCTAGCTAGTAGCTCACTTTGGACCTTTTGACTAATTCTATCATCCGCTACCTGACAATAGAGCCACCGGCATCATTCTATGGATTGGCCTTAATAACTGAAGTTTAATGCGTTACGTTAGGCTCAGTTTTAGCCACTGTCTTTTCAAGTCTACCTTGACTTGACGTCTGTTATGACGCCAGTTGCTCACTTGCTGTATAACTTATATAAACATACATGATGGCCACGTTATTATTCAGGACATATAACAACAGTTTTAGATGTCTGAAAGAAAGAGAATAAAACACAATGTAATCAAATAAAGAAATGGGGACATGCAAATATCACTACAGTACAATGCTCAGTGGCAAATACCTTAATAATTGGCATTAATAATGTGGTGGCAAAAATTCTCTCTATTACATTTCTTATGATTTAATATGCTTTGCTTTAATAACTGTACATGAATGTCTGATCATGTTTATTCTTTGCACTTAGATCATTTCTGTCAAATTCATCTCTGTCGTAGCAGACAGCCTCGGGTTGATTAGAAACTGGAGTCAACTTGTTTTGGAAGAGCAGTCTGTCCTGTGTTCTTATCCCAGGGTGAGAGTAGATGGACGAAAGTGGGAT